>RSEH01000103.1:0-151621 GCA_006503475.1 Stentor roeselii
ACATTGACCTGAGAAACAAGTTTCACATGATTGATGACAAGGAGAGCAGGCTCCACTAATCAAGTAGTATCCATTTGTACAACCAGTACATTCATTGAAGTTGCAAGATGAGCAATACTGAGGACAACAAAATCCTGAAATAGGAAGATTTCCACTTGGACAAGAGTTACAGCTGCTTCCATTTGAGCAAGTAGCACATGACGGATGACATTTATAGCATTTTGACAAGCTAAGGTAAAATCCACTTGCACATGAGCAAACATTAGAAGTACAAGTAGCACAGGACTGGTCACATGTTGTACATCTTCCATCGAAAAGATTATAACCAGCATTACAAGATTTACACACATTGAAGTCACAATCACTGCATTCAGCAGGGCAACAATATCCATTTTTATACACGAATGGACTGAGACACCCGGAGCAACTATTACTATTTGAACAGGTTGAACATCGAGAGTTACACGCTGTGCACACTCCACTACTTAAAAACGACCCAGCTTTGCAATTACAAGCTCCATTAGTGCAAGTCTCACAAGTTGAAGGGCATGGCTGACAAGAAGTTCCTGTAAACAAGTACCCATTCAAACAGGAGAAACAACTGTTAGAGTCACACGAGGCACAACCCAGTGGACAGCAAAAAGTATTTCTTAGGAAAAAACTGGTAGTGCATGTTTGACAAACTGTTGCACTTGTGCAGGTCGCGCATCGTGAGTGACATGCGACGCATTGTCCAGCACTGAGGTAAAAGCCGTCTCGACAAGTGAGGCATTGGGACAAGGTGCACGATGAACAACTGGAAGGACAACAGGATCCTTGAATTAAGACGTAAGGTAAATTACAGTTTGTGCAAACAGTATCAGAAGAGCACTGAGAACACTTAGAGTTACACATGATACACTGAGTATTTGATAAATAGTAACCACTATTGCAGTTACATTTTCCATTAGTACAAGAATGACAGCCAACTGGACAACTATTGCAATTAGTTCCATCATAATAAGTATTATCTTTGCAGGTAAAACATTTGGTATGGTCACAAGTGAGGCAATTCAAAGGGCAGCAGAATCCATTAACTAAATAATAAGATGACTGACAACTTTGGCAAGTATTTTGAAGAGTACATGTCTGGCATCTTGAATTACAAGGCAAGCACTGGTTACTCGAAACATAATACCCAGCGTTACAATTACAAGCACCATTCGAGCATGTACTGCAACTTTGAGGGCAAGGTAAGCAGTAAATCCCGTCATAAATATATCCAGGAAGGCATCCGGTGCAAGCATTCTCATCACATCCTGAACATCCAGAAGGACAACAGAAAGAGTTTACAACTGAATAACTCGAAATACAAGTCTGGCAAGTATATCGTCCTGTGCATGTCAAACATCTGGGCAAGCATTGCAGGCAGCTGTTTGAACTTAAGTAATACCCTGAATTACAAACACATACTCCAAGTAAACAGTTTTGGCAAGTTGCTGGGCAAAGAGAGCATCCTGACCCATCAAAGAGGTATCCATTGTTGCATCCGTAGCATTTCGAAAGGTCACAACTCGAGCACCCTTCAGGACAACAGTTGCCCTGAGCAAGTTGATAAGGACTTCTGCAAGTGAGACAAGAGTTCGCATTAGAGCATGTAGAGCATCGTGATCCACAAGCGACACACTTATTGTTCGAAGGGAAGAACCCGCTTGAACAAGAGCAGACTCCACTGTTGCAACTGAAGCATGACGCATCACATGGAAGGCAAGCCCCGCTTGATAAAAAGTAACCGGAAGAACAGGCAGTGCAACAAACTGAATCACAGGCAGAACAACCTGCTGGACAACAAAATGTTCCGGCTAAGACGTAAGGAGATACACAGCCACTGCAGGTAGTCAATGATGAGCAAGCTGTACATCTTGAATTACAAGAATTGCATTGACCACTTGACAAGTAATATCCTTGGTTGCACCCTAAGCAACCTGACCAATTGCATGAACTGCATGAAGCAGGACAGCAGAATCCATTAGATAGTTGAAAAGGAGCTTTACATACTGTGCAAGTAGTGTCTGAAATACATGCTGAACATCTAGAATTACAGGCTTTGCAGTTGTTATTGTCGAAATAAGTACCTGTAGCGCAAACACAGATTCCATTAATGCAGGAGTCGCAAGAGGATGGACAACTAACACAATCTCCATTTAGTAATAAGGATCCACTTTTACATGATGTGCACTTTGTCCAATCACAAGCTGAGCACTTGCTAGGACAACAGAATCCATTAATGAGTGTGTATGTATTTAGGCATACCTGGCAAGTATCTCCATTTAAACATGAAGAACATCGAGAGTTACATGGAAAGCATTGATTACTTGATAGGTAATACCCTGGATTGCACGAACAAAGTCCATTAGAGCAAGACTGGCAAGTTGAAGGACATTTCAAACAGTTAGTTCCATCATATAAGTACCCTGGCTTGCATACAGTGCATTTATTCGAGTCACACACGCTGCATCCTTCAGGACAACAGAGATCATTCGTCAGAAAATAAGGAGAAAAGCAGCCAGTGCACTTCGTTGATGATGAGCAGCTCGAGCATCGAGAAGGGCAAGGATTGCATTGACCACTCGATAAGAAGTACCCAGAAGAGCACACTGTGCAAGAATTTCCATCACAAGTCGAGCAGCCAACTAAGCAGCAGAAGTTGTTAGTCAACACGTAAGGATTCACACAAGTTAAACACACTGTTAATGATGAACAACTTAAACAACGAGAGTTGCAAGCATAACACTGACCATTTGATAAGTAAAACCCTGAGGCACATTTGCACACGTTGTTCATGCAAGACGCACATGATGAGTGACAAAGTGAACATTGGCCTTTGTTCAAAAAGTAACCATTACTGCATGTTAAGCAATTTGTTGAGTCACAAGAAGCGCAGCCGACAGGACAACAGAAGTTTGAAGCTAGCTGGTAAGGAAGTAAACAACTTTGGCAAGTTTTTAAAGAAGTGCAGGTTGAGCATCGTTCATGGCATGGTTTACATTTTCCGTTTTCTAGGTATTTGCCAGAGGAACAGCCGCATACACTATTAACACAGGAACTGCAGGATGAGTCACATAAATTGCAAGAGTATCCATTGTAGTAAAGTCCTGATTTGCATGTTAAGCATTTTGAAGCATCACAGGTTTGGCATCCATCCGGACAGCAGGTATTTGAACTGGTTAAAGTGTAAGGACTTAGACAAGTGTTACAAGAATTTGCATTAGAACAAGTCGCACAGTTTGCACAACAAGGATAGCATCTTCCATTGGATAGGAAATAACCAGTATTACATCCACATACTCCATTTACACAAGTAGCACATGAGAGATGGCAAACATTGCATCTGACTCCATCGAAGAAGTACCCAGTTACGCAGGAAAGGCATTTGCATTCATCACAACTTTTGCATCCTTTAGGACAGCAGAAGTTATTTGTAAGAATATAGCTATCGACACAAGTTAAACAACTCGAGCCGTTGGAGCATGTGGCACAGCGAGCGTTGCAAGGCTGACAAGTACCACTTGATAGGTAAAATCCAGATTTGCAAATAGTGCAAGTTGTTGGGGAAGAGCATGAATTACAGTTATTTGGACATGAACTTACACAGAGGCCATTTTTACATGAACTACATGTAATAGGGCAATCGACACATGCATTGTTTTGATAAAGGTAACCATCTTTACAGCCGTAGCACTTTGAGTATGTACAAGATGAGCACCTCTGATCACAACAATAACCACTTGAAAGCCAATAGCCACTCTTGCATACAGTACAACAAGTACTAGAACTGCATGTCGAGCATGTGGTTGGACAAGCGTAACACTTACCGCATGATAGGTAGTAACCTGGCAAACAACGTGTACAGTATCCATTACATTGGCAATCTTGACAGTAACTTGTACAGTAAGTCAGTTTTGATTTGCAACCTTCTCGGTTTTCTCCTGAACATTTCGAACACTTTCCTGATTCGAGGTAGAACCCATCTCTACAGGTCCTACAAGTTCTTAAATCCTTACAGTCGAAACATCCTTCGCCACATTTCGAGACCGGCTCACAGAATCCATCGACTAGTTCGAAGTGGTCTTGGCAAATGTAGCAAGTTTTAAGGTCTTTACAATCGTCACAGTTTGAGTCACACACTTCACATGTGTCTTCACTTGAAAGGAAATATCCCCTGGAGCAGACCTGACACGGTTTGTTCGTTTCGCAATGAGAACAGTCGCCAGGGCAGAGACCTTCTTTGTTTTGTAGTTGGCTTCCTGGGCAGATGCAGTCCCAGCCCCCGTTTGAGCTCATCGAGCACTGATAAGGCTGCACCCCGCATTCCATGCATTCAGATCCAAGAGGAAAAAGCCCTATTTCGCAGGTTTCGCATACTTCAGAGCCCGAAGAGTAGTCGCAGCTTAAGCAGGATGGGTCAGAACAGTCTTTTTGTGACTGTACTGATGCCTGTCCTGCAAGGAGAATACACACCATTAATCGGAACAGCATAATTATATCCAAATTTTTTTAGAAACCCTTTACAATACACTATGAATTCTCAAAATTTTAAATTTTGATTCGCTTAAGACCCTAAAAATCGAATTAAAAGCATAATTTTCGACCCTTCGAACAATCTTTTCATCTGATTAGAAGAAAAATTTGATTACGAGTGATTTTGGGGATACAAGTTAGAAACTCAGGGAGGGTTTTATTCTCATTTTTGATGGATCACACATTCGAAGGGAGGTTTCGTGACTCTTCTTAGCTTTGAAATACCCTGCTCCTCGCTTTAAAACGTTCTAGATTCGATTAGATAAGCTTGTTAAGAATGATGTTTCGATGGAGAAGGATAGCTTATCATTTGAAGATTATCGAAGTTTTATTATTGAAATCCTACAGAAAATGTGAATTGAAAGCAGAATAGAGGAAAGAAGTTATAAATTTATCAAATTCTAGAAAAATTTAGAAAATTTTTAAGATTTTCAGTAAATCTAGATTTTGTAAGGCATTAAAAGCGTTTGACATTAAAACATGGAGACTGGAATGGATTTAGTCTGAGTCGAAAAAGAAGGAACTGTAATTGAAAGGATTTTGAAATTATGAAAAAGTTTGCAACTCATGCCATATGTCTGAAAAACAGCCATTTAAGGAAGATTGAGAATATTAAGGGAAATGCTTGTAAGATTTGATTTCGACTTAAATTTATGACATATCTACCTAAAAATATTTTTATTATTAAATGAACTTTAGTTAAATATAATGGATTTTAAAGGGAGTAAAGAGGTAGTGATTTTAAGGTTTTGATTTATTTCCTTGATCTCTCGGAATTTTTGTAAAAACCTATTCTTTTTTATCAAGTTATTTAAATTAGACTTACTTCCTTATTCTAAAAGCTTATATTTAGACCTCTATTCATTCGGAAATTTTTTAAAACTATGTTATCGTATTATATTCTTAAATGATTTTTGAAGTTTAAGTGATCTACCTGAAGTCAATAAATTGTTTAAAGTTTTTAATATTAGTTACCTGATGATTATCTTATTGAGTTTTTTGAAGATTTAAGTGCGAATATTTTTAAATTTGAGGTATATGCAGAACTCTTATATTTTTTGAATCTTTTGCAAAAATATAAATGATTACAAATAGCATCAGGTTTTATTAATAAATAACTTACTTTGCATATTCCATATCAGTTATCTTTATAATACTTAGCTCCTAAATCATGTTTTAGAAATTTTTTGGAAACATAGTGAAAATGGCTAATAGATATGACTCAGGATTCCTGATAAATAATCCAAACCTCAAAGATTCAATTACTTAACAACCCATATCAAATTCCATCCAAACCTCACCACTTCCAAAATCCCCAGACCTTCAAATTTCCTCCGATAATCAAAAATGGCTTCAAAGTCAAGTATGAAAGACTTCGAAGTTTTAAACAAATTAGGCCAAGGTAGTTTCGGAACAGTATTCAAAGTGCGTCGTAAAGCCGACAGGAACCTCTACGTGATGAAGATGATAAACATTTCCCAAATGGACCGTCGAGGTCAACAAGAGTCAATAAACGAGGTGAAGATTCTTGCCTCCCTTGACAGTCCCTACATAGTAAAATACTACGACTCATTTTTAGAGAACAAAACATTACACATCGTGATGGAATATTGCGACAAGGGTGACCTGAGCCAGTCAATCCGTAACCAAATGGGTCGATTTCTGCCTGAGAACAAAATTTGGAAGTTTTTCATCCAGATGTGCCTGGGCCTCGAGTTCGTGCATTCTAAAAAAATCCTTCATCGAGACATCAAAAGTATGAACGTATTTCTTGTGAGAGACGACAACATCCGCATCGGCGACTTGGGTGTTGCCAAAGTCCTGGCGAACACGGCGGCCTTTGCGCATACAATGGTCGGCACACCTTACTACCTGTCACCTGAGCTGTGTGAGGAAAAACCTTATAATGTAAAAAGTGACGTCTGGGCCTTAGGCTGCGTTTTGTATGAACTTTGCACTTTGAAGCACCCTTTCGACGCCATCAATCAAGGCGCTTTGATTCTGAAGATCATCAAAGGGACTTACCTTCCTATCAGCAGTGGCTTTTCACAGGAACTTAAGGAAGTTGTAGATCTTTGCCTGTGTAAGGACTATCGAAAAAGACCGAATATTACTGGAGTCTTGAATAGAACTGGAATGAAGGACAGGGCTCTTGCTCTTGGAATCGCCGTTCCGCAGACTTCTGTTTGGGCAGGACCTGCTCTTGTTAAAGAACCATCTCTGGTCTTTCAGAGTCAGATGAGCGTAATTGAAGAGGAAAAAGCACCTTTGCCGAAATCACAGATTAAAGCACCTTCACCTCTTAGGGGAAAACAAGAATTAAAAGGAATGGAAAAGGATGGAAAAGGTTTAAAACCTGGGGAAAATGAAGTGAGAAATATCAAAATGATTGAAAAAATCAAAGAGAAGGGAAGGGTTAGTGATGTTAAAATTAATGAAAAACAAAAAAATGAAGGTTTTAAAGGACCTGAGGTTAAAATTTTGGAAAAACAGAAAATTAGTGAACCGCTGAAAATTGTTGAGAGTGAAAAGTTGAAAATTGAACAGGATAAAGCTAAAGAGGGAAAAAAGTTACCATCAAAGTCAGTAGACAAAAAAGAGCCCGAAAAATCAAAAGATCTAAACCTTCACTTCAACAACATCCAATTCAACCCTCCAAAACCGCAAGAGCCAAAAGTAGACTTAAAGCCAAAGCCAACTCCAATAAAATCATCTCCAAAAAACTTCCTAAACAAAGCCGAGCCAAAAACTCCAGGACTATTAAAGCCAAGTGGAAAAAACGATCATCAAAAAGTGATAAAATCCGGAGGTCCTCATTTTATGCCTCCATCACGACCAGTGGAGCAGAAACTTTCAAAAAAAGACTCAAACGCTGCACCGATCAGCGAAGAACAAAAGGAAGTTCAACAACTGCCTGACTATAAACAATACAAAAAACCTTCAGTTTCTATGTTCAAGGCGCAAATCTTGAAAATTGAACAAAAAGAATACGACCCGGTTGAAAAGCCGATGATTGAAGAGTCTCCTTATATCTTTGAAGAGTTTTCTGATACTATTGATTGGAATTTCACTGCTACTGGATTCACTGGTAAGAGCTTTATACCTGTCACTTCCTCGGGTAATAGTGAAATTACTAGTTTTCAGGTTAATTATGCGAAAAATGCGGAAAAAGAATCGGAGAGTGAAGAAGAGGATGATGAGTTGTATTATAGCAGTGAGTCTGATGAGTTTAATGAAGGTGAAGAAACTGTTGAAGAAGAAGACATTGAAACACGTCTTAAAACTCGACAACACGCTTTAAACGAAGCTACTCGTTTAGAGCTCGAGCGAAAATCCGAGATAATAAAGCGTGTTGGTCAAAAGACCTTCAACGAGATGTACGATTTTTTCAAGCACATGGCAAATGTAATATCTAATCAGCTTGAAGGCGACATAAACGAGGCAGACCAAGAAGCGATTCAAAACTTCATGTATAATAAAGTTTCTACTGAAAACACAGACGTGGTCATATTAATTTCAAAGCTTTTTCACAATGAAAGCGAGAAAAAACGCTTAGAACAAGAAATTGTTGAGATTCGAAGTCAAATCTCTTAAAAGTTTATATTTTAAATAGTTCTTTATGGGGGGTGGATAATTCATGGCCTTTCAGGAACGTCGGCCTGTCACTTTCACTGGAGATGCTGCGAAAATGCTTGAAATGTTGGAAATTGTTAAGAAACTTGGAGATCCACCTTCAGCTAGAGAATCAACACCTGCTAAAGATATTGGGATTGATACGGAATCTTTCAAATTTGAACGAAAACGAGCGGCGAGGACATCAGCCTATCAAGACATCGAAGACGTTCTCGGCGAGTGGTACAACGCTCAAATAGAAAACAACATCAAGGTAACCACCTTCGAGATCAGACAAGAAGCGATGCGAATCGCGAGGTCCTTAGGAAGAAAAGACTTCAACGCCAGCAACGGTTGGCTTTACCGTTTCCGTCGAATCTACATCAAAGGCGAGTTAGAGCCACCAAAATACGAAGAGCCAGAGCCAATAAAAAAGCCCTCAATAGTGACAATTCAAGAGAAATCTGCGAATTTGACTGAAATCTTCTCAAAATACTCCGCAGAAAACATGTTTATCGTCGATGAATGCGTTTTGTACTACAAAAGACTTCCAAGTGCCTCATTCTCCAGTCCTAATCAATACTGCAAAAAAAAATCCAAAGACAAAATAATCGCTTTACTTTGCTGCAACTTGTCAGGAGAAGAAAAACTTAAACCTTTACTCGTCGGACCTAACATCGACTATCGAGTCTTTAAAAGAGCTGAGCATTTTCCTTGCAAATTTTTAAAAAAAGATGTGATTCAAATGAACTTGTCGATTTTTTTTGATTGGCTTTCAGAATTCAATAATTATTGCAGGTCAAAAGAAAGAAAAATTGCGATTTTTGTGAAACCTTCAGAATTTCATAACTCGAGTTATGCGTTTTCGAATGTTCATGTTGTTTTTTTTCCTACTGTTGAATGTTTTGAGACTCATCCTATGGATAATGGAGTCATGCTTAACTTTCGATGTCATTTCAGGAGGATACTTTGTGATAAGTATAAACTTTATGAGTCTTTTAAGAACTTTAAAGAAGTGGAAATGCTTACAGAGCCACTTAATATCGTTGATTGCATTTTCGCTATTATTAATGCTTGGGAGGCTGTGGATCGTGAAGTTATCATTGAAAGTTACAAGGTTCTCTTTAAAATGCCTCAAAACTGCCCTTGTGGCAGTTTTTTCCCTCATGAGTTTATTGAACAGGTCAGGTGTCTTGATGATGATGATGATGAAAACTCAAGTCCTACTGCTATCAAAGCACTTCTTCAGTTGCAGAAGGAAGATACTTATTGGGCTTTGAATATTTTGAAAAATGCTGTCATTCAACTTGGGAAACCTGTGTATAGAGAGTTTCTTAGAATTGAAAATGCGGTTCTTGGGAAAGACTTGAAACCTGTGCAGGAATTGCTGAAAGTTGACCACTGGTTCAGTCATATTTAATACTTACATTATTGAACTTTATAGATTAGGTCGAGTTGGGATGCTAGAAATTCAATCTCGTGTTCTTGCTTTTGAACTGGCTTTGGCTGAGCTTTTTGTAGAGGGTCTAAACCGAGGATAAAAGTATGACCTCTGCTTCCACCTTTCGATGAAGGTCTACTTCTGACAACATTTTCATTAACAGGAGGAAAAAGACTTCTCCATTTTCCAACAGCCAGAATATCTTTCGTCAATTTATTTTTCTTATTTTCCGTATACTCACAAATCTTTTTCGCAATTTTTCTACAGAAAAAGACGAAGTCTTTTTCATCTTCTTCAGATTTTTCACTAAGTTTTTCAATTATTTTAAATAAAAATTTCTTGTCAAACAAGACTTCTTTTAAGATTTTTTCATCAGATGATTCAAACATGAGTGAAAGTGAAGAAAAAATGTAACCAAGGAACATTCCATTATTTTTGAATACAAAAAACCAGAGCATTAGAGAAGACCAGCAGTTTGTGGAAACTCGACAAGCGAGATCTGGCTTGAATTTTAAAATTTCTGAGAATAACTTGCCGAGTTGAATCATGTGACTGCCAACTGGACGAGTTACTAGAGAACTTGCGAGTCGAAAGGCGGATTTTTGGTTGTTTAGAGAGTAATGTAGGATATTTCCCTGGAACCTGCTTAGAAATTCTTCATTTACTGACTTGGTTAGAATTCCTTTGATTGCTTTGAATACTTGGCAGGTCCTTAAAAACAACAAAACAATTTCCCCAGCTTTATACTGAATATCCTGAAGCACCAAATGATTACTCGAACACCAATAATCCTTAAAAACCAACGCAAAAATCGAGGAAATCATCGCTAAACCTTCACCAGTCAGCAGAGCCAGTCGAAACTTCCCTAAAGTCAAAGCTTCTCCCGCAGGAAAATCATCAGCTTTCAATGAAAAACTATCAGAAAGTATTTCAGGAATCAGAATATGAAGAAAGTCCAAAACTGCTAAAATCTCTGACTGACAGTCACTTGAAAGAATCACAGAAAATCTTTTAAATAATTCCACAAGAATCTTGTTTTTTATTATTTCTTTTGACTCAGAGTTCAGGTCTCGATTCGCGATAATGAAAACGAAGAAAAATGAACGAATTTCAGGATATGCGAAGTTTTTTAGGAAAGTATTCACACATGTACCAGTGAGGAAAAAGCGAAAAGCTTCTTTTTCTTTAGAGAAAACTAGTTTTAACAGACGAGTTGCTTGTAAAGCTGTGAATTCGGAGTTGTTGGAACTTAGAGCTGACATGACACATTCTGAGACCTTTTTGACAGGGTTAAACTTTTTGAATTTTTTAAAATACGAGACCAGTTGTTTCATCCCAGCAAGAACTTTCGGTCCATGTTCATGAGAAAACAAGATATAATCCAAAAGTATTTCAAAATTAACTTCCTTCGTCAAGAACTCAATCATAGAAACCCCTTGTATTAAAATAGGTTCATCTCCATAAACAACAACCGGGTCTTTAAGCCATTCATGAATTATAAAAGTTTTATCTTCATGCAGAGTTAAAGAAATAGGCCGAGTATTAGATTTTTCCTTGTCCCTCAAATAAGGTCTGATCTGTTCTCTAAGCTTTGTAAGCATTTCCTTAATCCTGATTGGAGTGTTTCCTAAAAGAAGTTCATGAATAACAACATCAAGTCTCTGACTAAAAGAAATCCTTCTGATCCAAGTCGACGCTTTCAATGTTTTTTCAAGCATTTCAATTACCTTTGACTGCTGTTCGCTATTTTTCACATATTTGAACTCGCCCATTAAAATCTTCCCAACATCTACGCCGATGGCGACAAGTTCTTCCATCAGCTGGTAGAATTCGTTTTCAACCCGCTCGTCTTCAAGATCATAAACAATTCGAATCAGTCCTAAAACGACTTCTTCAATGATTTCTTTTATTTCTTGCTTTTCTTTTTCACTCTTTATCTGCTCTTGAATGGTTGAAACGATCTCAGCGAAAATAGTTGGGTCGAGTGTTTCAGAGACTGCGTTTAATCGATGAAGTATTTCGGAGTTATCCATTTATTGGGATTTCTTATAATATGAGCAGTGCTAAAAAATCACCTGTCATGCCTTCGAGTCCTCGTCGGCTTTTGTATTTGGAAGACAGCAACATCGACATAAACTACCTAATCAGTCTATTATGCACATCCAGTTCCCAACGTCCTCCTTCCTCAATCAAATCTCTTCAAACCCTAACCAAAAGCATTCCTTTTTTCAAACAGCTGATAAACGACTACGACGAAAAAGCTCACATCGAATGTTGCATGAGTTTAAAATACCTCCTAATAGAAAAAAATTCCGTAATTTTCCACGAGGGCGACGAAGGTGATTTATTTTACATAATCTTAAAAGGTTCTGTGAAAGTGCTAATCGGTGAAAACTCACTAAGAGGCTTCAAAGACTCCGCAATATTAACAGCAGGTTCTTCCTTCGGCGAGTTGGCCCTAATAAAGAACAAGCCTCGTTCAGGTACAGTCTTTACTTTAGAAGACACTCACTTCGCAGTCCTATCAAAAAAAGACTTTCTCAGAATATTAGGAACTTTTACCAACAAACAATTCGACGAACTTACAAAATTCCTCAAAAGTCTTCCTCTTTTCGCCGGGTGGAGCCTTAGCACACTTTTTCGCCTTAATTACTTGTTTGTTCTAGTAAAATTCAAAAGAGGTCAAAAAGTCTTCACAGAAGGAGACAATGCAGAATTCGTTTATATTGTAAAAAAAGGAGAATTCGAAATCAGTAAAGATATTCTTTTAAAGACACCCGTTCATGTCGTCATCGGACATCACGGACGACCTTTAAAACCAACAAAAAAAGCCCCTGCTCATTTGCAGGGAAAAATGTCGATTGTCACTGTTGGGGAAATCGTTGGTGATGATGACGTTCTTTGTCGTGAGACTTACTCGAAAACTTGCACTTGTTACTCGACTAGTGCTGAAGTCTTGCAAATTCCGGCAGGAGAGTTCAAAAGACGCATTCGAAGTGAAGACTCTTTAAATATTTTAGCGGAAAAACAAGCTTTTCGAACTCGACATTTCAAATCTGCAAAAAGAATTTTAAAGGAAATTAAAAGTCCTGAAAGTATGGCAAAGTCGTTGAGTGAGAGAAAAGTTGAAGAAGCGTCGAAAGTACTTGGGTATTGGAATTTGTCAACTAGGGGGTCGAGACTTTTGGAACAGTCGAGTTCTTTTCGAAGTTGGAATGATTCAGGAAGTGAAAAAATTCTGACTTCGCCTGGACTGGTTGCGAAAATTAAGAACTACTGGAGAGACCCGATAAATTTTCCTTGTAGTTGATGTAATAAAGGTCTTTTTCAACAAGATTAAAAAATCCTAATCATTTCAAAAAACAAACCATTAAAATTTTTCAACTTTTTCTTAAATTTAACAACTTTCTGATAATCTCTTGTTTTAAACTTTTTAATACAATTTAAATAATCACTATGATCCCAGATCGCAAACAACAACTTTTCCAGATAACCTGCTTGCAAGAAGCCCGACGCATGGCAAAAGCAGGAAACAAATTCAGCCCTATCAAGTTGAGGTCTTTAAAAGATGCACGTTACCAGCTTAAAAGTTCAAGACCCGAGTCAGCAACAAGGCTAAATGAATCATTTTCTAAAATCGACCTTCTGAATGAAGAACTCAGAAAAAGAAGTGTCATAAGCTTAAGTCCAACTGCTTCTTCTGAACAACTTGAAATTTCTCCGAGACTTTTCGATCATAAAGAAATATTTTTCAATGAAAGCAAAGAAGGAAGTCCTGCTCCTGTCTTTAACGAGACTTTTAAACCTGACTTGCCAGAAATAAATGAAATGCTTCCGACTGAAGAAGTGCTGGAAGAGGAAAAAAGTGAAGAAAAAGGAAGAAAATCTGAAGGAAAAGAAGATTACGGAAAAAATCTTGAAAAAAACAGGAAAAAAGAAGGAAAGGATATTGACAAGGGAGAATCTGTTAACTTTGAAAAACTTTGCAAAGTAAGAGAAACTGATAAGAATTCACAGAAAACTATCCTTAAAAAAATGCCTTCTGGAAAAGGAATTGTTCAGAGAAATAAGAAGGACGTGCTGGAGTTCATGGAAGAGCGCAAGATGAAGAAAAAACTGACAAAAAGTCAAGAACGAGGACTGCTGGACAGGCTTCAAGGGTTTTCCACAAAGTTTTTAGCTACTAATAAATGAGGCTGATGAGGATTTCGGCCATCGATGATCTTTTCTCAATCTTTAATTTAATGAAACTCTTCATCTACTCAATAATCACTAAAAATTGAGTGTTGACTGAATACTGATCATTTTTTTCAAAGAAAAATGAACAATCCACAGAATTTTCTTATTTCCAGGACTTCTTTTCGGTCAACTGCCTCAGCTTCATCACTCAAGTCTTCGAACATCACAGGCAAAAACTTGAAAATCAGGAGAAACAAGGCTTTAACTAAGTTAAAAATCATGAAAATCACTAGTCCTGAACCTGGAATCACTCAAAGTTCTACTGCTGAGTCGAAAAATTTGAGCATTTCTCAAGAAAATACATCTGCCGTTGATTTCGGAAGTCTCAGTCTTCAGCTTGGAGAGGTTAAACAGGGACTTTTAGAAGTTAGGTCTTTTGGAAATGAATGTTTTGGACTTTTGAATAAAATAATTCAACAAAAAAAGGGAAAAGTTAATAAATCTAAAGAAGTGCAACAGGAAAAAAATAAGGATGGTGGAATAAGAAAGAAAAAAAGATTGATTGGTGAATTGAGGAGGACTATGAATGGGCTTTCAAGAAAAGTTGAAAATAATGAATGCTTGTTGAATGATCATGGAAAAAATTTGGAGGAAATCAGGTCGAAAATCGAATTTATGATGTTGTGTGAGAAGACACAACCTTCAACTAGAACAGAATCAAGCTGTTTAATTTATTAGTTAATAAATGTCGAGATACAATCGCCTAATCGACTCAGACCCAATCCCAAGTGCTCCATTAACCGACGAAGATCCTCACGTCCATTCATCAGTTCCCACAATATCAGCAAATCAAGAAGTCGAGAACGACATTCAGACAAACTTAAACCGTATCAAGAAGTTTTGTGTAGTGATGATATTGACATCACCACTAATCCCAATAGTATCTTACTTCATCGACCCCTATCATTTCGTGTTCTATCAGTCCATCTTTGTATTCATGGTTCAATTTTACGTGGCTTACGCAGGATTCAGGTGCACCAAAGATGATCATTACAACCGAATTGAATATTACCGGAAAATTGTTCATTCTTTTTACTTGTATTATTTGATTTCACTTATTTTGAACCAAATAGCAGCTATTTTCATTTCTTCTTCTCATAACTATAAAAATTGTAAAGAATTTGTTAATAATCGAGTTTGTGTTAACCGCACTGGACTCATGACTACTCAACTTGTCACTTTGCTTTTTTCACCTGGAATTGACTTCTCGGTTTGGATTTTTTATCGATATTTACTCACTGTTTTGAATGATTGTAAGGCTGGCTTGGTTAGGAGGAGACTTTAGAATAGTTTTATTTAATTTTTTTTGTTGATTTTTGTTTAGTTGATTGGGTTTTTGGTGAAGGTAGGCTTTGAGAATGTTTTGAGGGGTTGGAAATCATTTGGAAGGAGTATTAGTAGATATATCTTAATACGGCACATAAAGATTTGTGGTAAAGAATATAAACCCAAATCCAAAAATTTCCATAAATGGAGGAGCACGAGCTAGAGATATCATCATCAGACACAAGTTCAATCTACCGATCAAGTAAAACCTGGGACGACCTATCCTTAAAGCCATCCCTTCTGCGTAACCTAGAAAAAATAAACTGGGTGACTCCAACCCAGATCCAAGCAGCAGGGATCGACCTGATCACACAAGGCAAAAACATAGCAGGCCAATCAAAAAACGGTTCAGGCAAAACCGGTACATTCGTGATCGGATGTTTAAACCGAATCGACAAAGACTTCGGAGCAGTCCAAGCGATTTGCATTTCTCATTCACGCGAGTTAAACCAACAAAACTTCGCAGTCTTCGAAAAGATCTCAGAAGACACAGGGATAAAAATCGGCATCAGTCAAAAAGGAGACCGGGCAGTGCCTCGTTGTCACATTTTATGTGGAACACATGGAACCCTTGTAAATCTTTTCCGGGTCAACCGTGAGCAACTTGCAGAAGTCAAGATGATCATCTATGACGAGTGCGATTTTTTACTTACCCATCCAGGTACCTTGGAAAATATTTCAACTCTTAGAGCAGCAGCGCCTCGATCTCAGCAAATTTTATTTTCAGCGACTTTCACTGACCAGGTCTGGCAGTTCATTCAAAGAAATATTCCGAATCCGACATTGATCCGAATTCAGAAGACTGAAGACTTGACACTGGATAATGTGGAACAGTACTTGTTAGAAGTTTCAGAGAATGAAAAGGCAGAAGTGATTTTAGAAATCATTAAAAGAGTTTCACTTAAGACATGTCTTATTTTTTTGAATAGGAAAATTGAGTTGGACCAACTTCATGCTTTTTTGACTAGTAAAGGATATAAGGCTCATGTTTTTGCAGCGGATAGAATTGATGAAGATGTTCGTGATCAGATTATAGAAAAAGTGAGAAGGGGGGAAGTGAAGGTGCTTCTTTGTACGAATGTTTTGAGTAGAGGGGTGGACCTTCGGCATATTAATATTGTGATTAATGTTGATCCCCCTGTTGGAGAGAACAGGACTGTCGACCCGCATACTTATTTACACAGAGTTGGAAGAACTGGAAGGTTTGGAAGACGTGGACTTACTGTTAATATCGTTTCTGGACCTGAAACTAGAGCTATGTATCTCCAGATTGAGAAGTACTTTGGAAAAGAGTTCTCGAGGGGGACTATTGATGAAATCGCTGATTCTCTTGAACGAGTCAATGAAGATTATGCAATTTAGTAGATTAAGGAGTTAGAGATAGGAATAACTGACCCTTGCAGGATAAGACTATTATATAATGCTTTAGCAAAAGGTCCCATTCTTCGAACTCATCCATGATTTCTAGAGATTCGATTCGATGTTTTTCGGAGATATCCACACATTTCCGATAGATATCCAACATATGAAAAGCCTGAACACGTTCAAACCACTGTTCATATCTACTTTTTTGAGAAGGTACCAACGGATATTTATGAATTCCTCTAAGTTGAATCCCTCTCAAGCTCAAATTACTAATCATAGTTTTTCCAAACGCATCATTCGGATTAATGATATCATAAACAATTGCAGCACAATGATCAAAAAGCCCAGCAAGTCTCGCCATCAACTCATCCACCTGATTCGCCTCAATATAAGCAAATACACATTCAGACACAATAAGTGTCGGAGAAGACTTCAAAGTAAACAACCTCAATTTTTCTTCAACCATCTGCGAATCCCTAAGATCCCCATGAAGCAGTTTATAACAAAGACTCACGATTTCTTCCCCAATCACAATTTCCCCAGGAATCAATTCTTGCATTTCAGGACTTTCTAAAAATTTTTCAGTTTTCTTTCTGCAAACATCAGGAAAATCAATCTCAATATAACTAAATTCACTTTCAGGGTACTTTGAACGCATTAAAAAATACGTCGTGTCGAACCCTGCCCCTAAAGAAATGATTTGTTTTGACTGGTCAGGAATCATGAGGAATTCTTCAATTGTCTTCTGGATTCGATGAACTCTTGCCCAGTACCCGCGGTTTATCAAAGGAAGACGACGGGTTATTTCATTTGTGAGCTTTGAAACGAAGGGGTCTGTGAAGTACCCGATTTGCGTGGCGTAGCTGAATGATTTTTACTTTTTTGACCCGAGGGCGTCGTTTGCTGTGTTTTTTACAGCGGCTTCTCCTTGCATTTATTATTGAGAATTAAATATCTTTTGATAAAGTTAAAAATATTCGAAGTTTCCGACGGAAGATTAGCTTTTTTATACGAGTGAAAAGAATCTTGAAAGCGGTTTTTTGAGAGAATGACGGGGAAGGATAATCATTGAAAAAACTCTGCTCGAAGATCTTTTCATTTTTAGGCTTTGGGTAGAAAGGTTTCGCCTCGACATAGCCAAAAGTGTATTTTCTTTCAAGTCCTTCACTTTCAACAGAGCTGTACTCGATAACTGATGCTGCGAATAAGTCCAAATCTTCAAAAATACTTTTTTTTCTAGATAAAATCACCTGTTCTAAAACCTTTGTACCTTCATTCACAAGTTTTCTGATCTTTAGTTTATTCATCGCGTTAAAATTAAGTCTTGGAATTTTTTCAGGGTTTTGATTTTTTTGAGAAGATGAAAAATCTGAGTGATTTTTTTGAAGGTTTTGAAAAGGAAGGATTTTTTGGATTTTTCTGAAAAAAGTTGGAGATAACTGGTCTTGAGTTGAAGTTGTTAATAGATTAAGTCCGATATGATCGCATCTTGGACACTGAGCGAAAACTACTGGGCAGTCTGGCGATTTTCTTTCATTTTTTGATTTTCGTAAAAGTTGCAGGGTTTGGCTTTTTCGATTTCTCACGAATCGATCGAGGGTTAAGAGGATCTGGAAGGATTGGCTTGAAAACTTTGGCTTTTCTCTTTGGATTAGTTTTGGAGGCTTGATTTGGGATAAGAGGTCTAGCTTTCTTTGAAGGTATGGACTTATGTTTTCGACTTGGTCGTCACGGTTTAAGAATTTGGAACTGGTGGAGGTTGAACCTGATCTTGAAGATCTTTCGGAGACTAGACTGTTGAAATTCTCCAATATTCTTATGCGAGAAGCCTCAGCTTTGTACTTACTGCTCATATTTAAAAGTTCCGTTATTTATTTAAATTCATTTAATTTAAACTAAGCCAACTAGACTGATCTTGCAGTGAGTTTTCAAATACCAAAGCACAAAGACTTCGGATTTTTGCCACTTTTTGTATTTTTTCTTCATCGATTTTTTGTAAAACTGAGTATTTTTCAAAAATTTTGGAAAAAGGTTCAGGTTCACGGAACTTGAATTTCTTGCAGAAGACTAAAAATTCTTCTTCACTGATGAAATCATCTTTTCCAAGGTCTGGCCAGAACCTTTCCCAAATATATTCCCTAACTTTTCTATAAACATCCAAACAAATCTCAAAAAATTCCTCCAAATTAACATTTTCTACAATTTTTTGATCAGAAGTTCTTTTCGATACACTTTGTTTTCCTTCAATTTTAATTTTAATAACCTGCTGTAAAATCTGTTCAACCTTCTCTCCAGCAACATGAAAATCAAACAAAGAATGTACAACCTGCAAAGCAACTCCAAGCGAAAGAAAGTGTTCATGAGCCGCTTCTTCAGCAGCAGTGCTTTTTCCATAACTAAAAGAATCAATCATTCCAATGACCTGTGCATAAAAGTTCCAATCCTCCAGAAAGCTTTCCAATTCCTGACATCCAAGAAACAAAGAAAACTGAAAAACTCTTGGAACCTTGTCCTTAAAATGAAGAGTAGCAAGAACGACCTGAACAAAATGTTCTTCTGCAACGTTTTTTAACCCGTACTTATGCATGAGGAGGTCATAAAGCACCATGGAAGTCTCTGACTTGTAATAAAGTCCATTTTCTTTAGGCAAGGAGAGTTTTTCTTGATACACTGAACTGATTATCTTCATCAAAGTCTTCAAACCGTATTTAGGTTGTTTTTTTTGACCTTTTTTTAAATTTTCTATTATCTGGTCGAAGAGTTTCTGCCCTGGATGAGTGAAAACTAACTTTTTGTTGATCACTCCTAAAGTAAACTCTTCTGACTGTGTTTTTTTCAATCGACTTTTATCAGCTTTTAGATGACCTGAGGTGTTTTGAGATGATTTTGAAGAGCTGGGCATGACTGGAGGAATTTTAGAAATTTCGGTTTTAGAGAAAGATTTTCTTCTGAGATTATTTTGGGATTTTCTGGGTTTTTCTCGAGATTTTGGGATTTCGAGAGTTAGAAGAGTGTCGATTAAGTCGTCGGTTTGAACTGATTTTTCTTTTAGGTCTAATGAAGGAATCGGGCTGATGTCTTCAGGGAAAAGATTTTTCAGGATTTCTTGAAGGTCTTTTGAGTCTTTCGCTTGTTTTAACTTATCGAAAATCAAAGTTTTTAGCAGAGGGTTTGAATCTATTTCACTTACTCTCTGTTCGAGGTGGTTGTATATTGAAAATTTTACTCTTTTTGATGGAAGAGCGCCTGAAAAACTTTGAGACTTGTGACTGTTTGATGGGGTTAGTGATAGGTCTTTTGAAAAACTACTTTTTGGAGTCGCTTTGCCTGAAATCTTGGAGAATTGATTTGATGATCCGAGGTTTGATTTGGAATGGGTTGGAAATGGCTTTGAATTTAAATTTGAATCGGATAAGTGCTTTTGGAAAGATTTTTCTGAAAATTGTTGACTTAGGGTTGGATCTGATGGGAGATGGATGTGGTCTGGGTGGAATTTTTCGCTCTTTCTGGAGGTTTCTAATGGTTTCTGGGGGGTTTCAGGGTTTTGTATCACTTTTTCTTCTATTTTGGGTAGATTTAGGGTTTCTTCAGGTTTTTTAGTTTTTTTCACTGGGGTTTTTTTTGGGTTGTTTTTTTTTTTTTTATTTTTTTCAGTTGAGTTGTTTTGGGTCTTTTCAGGTTCGCCTTCCTCATATTTCCTCTTCAACCTCTCATCATCCTTTTCCTCATCAGAGCTGCTTAAAGGAGGTGTTTTAATAATAGTATATCTAGGCGCAGCAGCGATTTTTCCATCACTTCCTACCTGATTAACCGGAAGTCCAAAATTGATATTTTTCAAATACTTACTCTTCCTCTGATTTTCATTTTCAACAACATGTCTAAAACTAGCCCTGCTAATTTTTTTATTTCCAACTTTAATATTTTCTGTTCTCGGACTTAAAATTGTTGACTTAGCTCTAGATCTAGAATTTTCAACATTCAATTCACTTTTTTTTCCTTTATTCAAACTTTCATCCTGAGATAAAAACGAGGAATTATTACTGCTTGATCCATCACTTTCAGAAGAAACTTCATTAATACTTGACTTGCGACTAGACAAGTTGGAAAAATAAGATTTTTTTCGATGTTCTTTATTTTCCTGATTAATGAAATTCAACTTTTCCTCAATAAGCTTTTTAAATATCTTATTTTTTCTGAAATCAGTTGGAGTAAGGACTTTATGCTCAATTATTTGAATATCATTAGAAATGTCGAGATTTTTCGAAGTATTCATTGAAGATTTACGAGAGCTTCTCAGAGACTTCGAAGAATTGTTAGAAGAACGTCTTGACTGGTTGATAGACCCGCTTCTAGAAGGTTTTGAAGGAGATGGAGAAATATTCGCTGATCTAGGCTTCAGCAGGTTAAATTTATCGACCATGACACTTGTCGACCTTGGTTTTTCAATTGGTTTCCAGACAGAAAGTCGATAAGTTTTTTGACTTTTGCGACTTTTTCCATATACTTTAAGTGAGTATTTTTCAGCAATTTTGCAAGATATCTGACTTTCAAGAGAGACTTTAAAAGTAAAGGATTCTGGGAACTGAAAAGATTTATCAACTGAAAAATCGGAATTTTTTAGATAGTCAGAAAAATCTTGAGTGTCGATAGAAACTGAAGAAAATTCGTAGATTTTTATGATGTCTTCCACGTCGTTCTCGTGGCGGCGGCCTTGGATGTACTGAATCGCTTTTTTCTTGTGAAAAGAACCGTTGAGGTCGAAGTAGCCTATTAAAACTACTGGGATCTTCGGTTTTAAGTTTTCCAGACGATTTGAAGGCAAAAAAAAATCGTCTTCTGGGATTTTTTCATGTTTTTTGCTTTTTGGTTTTGAAAAATTCATGATTAGATTGTGTCGGTCTTTCTCGTTTTGAAGTTTTATTTCGTCGATTTTTAATTTTAAGGATGATATTTCGGTTTCTTTCTCGGAAATTAGTTCTTTTGCGGATTTTAAATGATTTTCTAGCTGTTTTGATTTATTTTTGTATTTTTCCTTGTATTCGAGTAGTGAAAGGGAGAAGTCTTTTTGGATTTCTTCGATTTTTTTGATTTTTTCGTCTTCTTTTGCGCAGTATATGTCGATTTGGGCATTCCAGATCTTTTGTAACAAAATACCACGTTCGATGCATTGACTGCTAACCTGCCGGACCACTTCTTTGAAGCAGGCAGTGTAAATCATAGAAGCCCGTCGGACCTTTTCTTCTAAACTTATGTCAGTAGGTTGATTGACATAAGTAAAAATCATGTTTTCCAACCACCCGATTATAATTTCAACTTCTTTCCTTCCAGAAGGGTTGCCCAGATCCAGCTCCACACGAGGCAAGTTAACTTTCGAGTCATTAATCTTCTTCACTAAACTCTCATACATTCCACTAAGCTGCGGCAAGAGCAATCCAGTCTGAGTCCTATACAAAAGTCCTCCTTCATCCACAATTTTCTTTAAAAGTTTCTCTTTTTGTTTAGAAATCTTAAGTTTCATGTTATCCAGTTCTTGAAACACTTTTTTATGCCCAATTCTTTTACTTTTTCGCGAGACAAATACTTCTAAAGACTTCAGATCTTGCGGCAAGGCTTTAGTTTTTGGCTTCATTCCAAGAATTTCTTTAAGTTTTGATTCTTGCAGTTGAGTCGTTGATTTAATTTTACTTAAACTGTCCATTCGATGAGACACGTCGCGACTTATTACTTCAGGCTTCAGAAGAGACTCTGTTGTTGAACGCTTGTGGATGTTTGGAAGGGATTTTGGAGACTTCAGATTGGAAGATGATGGAGACCTGTTTGATGAACGTTGCTGTGTCATTTGAATTCGCAGTTTGTCGATTAAGTGTTTTTGTAGGCTGGGGTCCATTATGGTTATTATGAAGAGGGTTTGAATTAGATTGTTTTGATTTTGAAATTGAGTTTAAGGAGTTATTGTGGGAGAAAGGGTTAGAGATTTTCAAGGGAATTTTTTTGTACTGGTGAAGTCAATAATATAAAAGAGATAAAAATTTAAAATCTAGCATTTGCAATTATTTATTTCTACTTCCTGTCTTTCTAAACTAGCACTATGTTTAATATCCTTATTCAAACTAATCATCTGAAAGATATTCTCAATCAATTCTTTGATTCCTTCTCCAGTTTTAGCCGAGACTTCAAAAAACCCATTAAATCCAAATCTTTGTATCATTTCCCTTACAATTTCATCATTAACAACTTTTCCCAAGTCGATTTTACTACAAACTAACACAACAGGAGTATTCGGTGAAATATTCTGTTTCACATCTTCCAACCAGTGATCAATCGACCGAAAAGACTCTTGTGAATTGCCTGCATAAACAATAAATACCATATTCGCCCCTTTATAATAAATCTTGTTGATATTCTGAAAGCGTTCTTGTCCAGCAGTGTCCCACATATTCAAAACAATTTTCTCCTGATTGACTACTTTTTCAAATACAAACATCTGAACACCAGTAGTACTCGACAATTCAGAGAACCCGTTATGAGCGATATGATGAAGAAGGGTCGATTTACCTACTCCAACATTTCCTAGAGTGATAAGTTTGCATGTTTTTTTAGACATTATTAGAATTTAATAGACAACATATCAAAAGTAGTAATTTTTTCAACTTCATTAATCAAGTAGTTCTCGAGGATCTTGATTAAAATGTCAGAGTGGACCTTGGATGAGAAAATTGAGTATTTTCTTCATTTCACTAAAGCGGAGAAGATCTGTCCGCAGGTTAGAAAAGTGTTTAATCTTTGCAGAGCTATGCCTTTTGGACAGACTATCGACCCTGAGATCTGCTTTCCTCATGCTATGAATTTGGTTGACTGCTTTGAGGATTCACGCTCGAGTTATCCACCTTGTCATGATTTTTTCTTGAAGGCGAAGGAGTGTCTCAAGGCTGGGACTAGTACTTTTGTTTCTTTTGAGAAATGTGAAGGCGAAGTTGAAGCTTATGCAAATTGTTTTCATCCTGCTTTGAATAAGTATTCGAAATATGAGGAGCAATTTCAATAGAGTAATAAAGAATGATTAGGAACAGGTTTATGAATTTAGGGATTTTTGGAAATTTTGGTTATTTTTTATTAGTTGAGGATTTTTTGGATTGTGAATTTGGGCGTTTGGATATGTTGATTGAATTTAGGGATTTTTGGAAATTTTGGTTATTTTTAAATAGTTGAGGATTTTTTGGATTGTTGGATTTGGGCTTTTGGATGAGTTGATTGAATCTTTAATTATTTGAATTTTTGAAGGATTTTTATTGAATCTTTAGGGATTCAGGGTCTGTCGGTTGATTTTAAGTTAATTTA
The DNA here is from genome assembly GCA_006503475.1 of Stentor roeselii. Taxonomy (NCBI): domain Eukaryota; phylum Ciliophora; class Heterotrichea; order Heterotrichida; family Stentoridae; genus Stentor; species Stentor roeselii. The sequence continues at coordinate 23,882 of RSEH01000103.1, forward strand.
TAAGTAATCTTTTCTACCTTTGACTCTTTTAGCATAAGTTACTGTATTGTTTGATGTATCAATCTATTTAATAATTTATCTTTTTTTAATGTGTGCTTAGTGATATTCAAATGAAATTCTTTTCTAATATAAACATTCAAATTTCACTAAAAATTTTAGTACTAGGACATCTAAAATGTACTCTAATTTGCATTCAAAATGAAAAATAAAACTTCCAGACCCTATTTCTTATCAACCCTAAAAAACCCTAATCTCTGAATCTAAAACAAAACTCGAATTAACTCCTAATTATCACAGAATAGTTGATTTTCAAAAAAACAAACCTGATTTTGTGAATTTCTAATTCTAATCGGATAAACAACAGGATCAATTCCATAATGAGTCCTAATCGGTAAAATATACCCTAAAATCCTTTTCCCAAATAACTGATCACAGTTCTTTTTCCCACTTTTCGTATCAAACACATTGAAAGCAATAAAAGGTTTATACTCAGAAGACGTGATATTCTTACAAGCGATATAATAATGAAAAATCGCGAATCCTCCAATTCCAGTACTAATCAAAACTCCTAAAATAAACCCAACAAGGCTCTGAATATTTTTATCCCATCCTAAAATTTCATTCGAAGCAAGACAACTGAAAGTGAGAATAACACTTGAAACCGTAGTATAAGTCAAAAACTGCAAAAAGTACCGATGATTATAAAAACCGACACAATTAGCGACCCAAGGACAGTGATGGTCTCGTCTTAACACGCAACGATCACAGTTGGAACAATGATGAGTCCTTGGAGGTCTTCTTAGTTTACAGACTTTGCAAGTCGTTACTTTCGCAGATTTTACGTCTAGAGGGTTGAAGTCTTCTTCGCTTTGAGGAATTGGATGAGGGTTGAAGTCGAAGGGAATCGTGCCTGGATCTGTCATCAGGCTCATCAGGTAACTCCAGATCAGCAGGATTAAAGAGATATGGAATAGAATACCGGAAACTATCACGTTTTTTATTGGAAGTCGCAGTAAAAAACCTACAAGGTAACAGTAGTAAAGACCTGCTATTGTTGAAAATAGCAAGATCACTGGAAGTGAGTAGATTATTCTCATTCCTTTGTTTTTACTGAAAAACATTATTATGGGAATAGTTAATTTTGATTGAGGTTGAATTGGTTAAGGCTGGAGATTTTTTTAATAGATTATTTTGTTTATGTTTAATTTGATTGTTTATCATATTCAAATAGTGGCTTGAGTTTAGATATAATAAGATAGTTTGATAATATTTATCTTTTATTCGATTTCTAATTAGTATTTTTTATGAAGGAAAGTAATTCTTCAACATTTGAGAATTCCAGCCGCTCAGCTTGGGTGAATCTTTGCTGATATCTGCTTATAAATTCAAGAAAAGGTCTACTAGTTGTTGAAATTGCTAAATTTCCTTTAAATTCAGACTTATACAGATACCGCCAATAGCTCCTAATAAAACTTATGAAGCAATACCACCTCTGAAAATTGAATTTTTAATTTTCAGAAAATTTCAAATAATCCAATAATCCTCTAGAAGTTAATTTTAATCTGATCCAAAAAATAAACAGTGTATATAAATATAAAAGTTACATACTTCTGAATTAATTTCAAGGTTTGATTAAATTTTAATAGATACTGAAGGAGAAACCTAGTCAGTTAATTAATCTAAATTTCGCTTCCGCTAGGGTTCGATTGGTCTCCAGGGCGAGTAAGACATGTTGCGCACAGCATTGCACCTAGGCAGTCGAAGGTCAGTGGTCGCCTACAGCAAGGTAAAGAATTGTCCAAGCACTATGCTCACTACACGATGAAAAAATTAAACCTCGCCGTCAGACTTGACTTAGCTGCCCATTTAATTTAACACCCATTCACATTGTTGTGTTTGAGGTCCTAAACTAAGAATTTAACCTACAAAAAGCATGCATGAGGCCGAAATTCACTTCTAGAGAAGTCTTTTTCGTTTGCCGATTCAGCATTTTTTTTAATTCTCAAAAATTGAGAATTTATTGAAATATGAAAAACCTTGATATTTTATTGGGTAGTAATTGGCCGCTTGACCTATATTTTCATTATTAAATTGAGGATTTTCTTTCCAGTATTCAGCAAGTTGTTTTCTAAATTTTTCCAAAATAATCCCATTTTGTTCATCTTGAAAAGCAAGAAAACCATCAAATTTTTCATGATAGAAGAGCCCATCTTCATAAAATTTATCGAAATTTTTTAAACCTTTATAAGCTTCAAGTGCACTAAAATGATCATCTTTAGAATTCAATTTCGCAAATTGCACTAATTCTTTCTGTCAGGCCCTCCAAGAAAGACCCCAATATACTTGCCATTATGAATGATTGGTGAACCACTCATCCCACTTACAGCATTACAAGAAACTTCTAAAAGATTTTGATTTGTCCAATTCACTAATCCATGAGAATAAATAATACGTCGATGATAACCATGAAAAATTCTATCTGCTATCATAGTAGGATTAGATTCTACAGGAAATACTACAGGGGTAAAACCGTGTAATGGAGGTGGAGGTTGAGGATATCCTGCGATATAACATTCACTGTCTGGGAGGGGGGCTTCTGCATCTAAAGCCTCTGAATTCGGGTTATTTTTTAGAGTAATTAAAAGAACTGCTAAATCTCCTGGCATGCAAAAAGGCGCCTTGGTTGATTCACTTATATAGTCTTCTTCAGTGTCTAAGAAATGGTCTAGAAGATAAGCTGTTTCTAGTCTAGAGTTCTGTCTACAATCAAATGTTTGCTTTTCTATTGATACTGTAGTTAAATTGAGCAAAACATGTGCAGCTGTAAGCATCAGCCCAAAATACTTATATTCGCCTTCAAAGATTAATTTTGATTTGCTAATTAAAAAACCTGTTCCACAATCTTGTATTTTAAAAACAGATTCCTTGAAATCGTCTGGAGGTGATAGATCTACCAGATTGAATGAATAATCTGTTGAATCTCTTTGAGGAATGGCTAAACTTCCTAGCCCTTTAATGTAATTTTCAAAAATCATTCAATTTATTATAATTAACCAAACCTTATCTAACTATGTTAAAACCTAAACATATGTAGAAAGTAATAATAAACTTTGTTAAAAAAACAGATAAATAATAGCTTTTAAAGTCTTAGAATAAATTCAATAGTATGTAAATTCTTATTTAAAACAATTTAAAACTCGATTAAAGTAGTTAACATCATGCTTTAAATATATCCTGTGATAATTTTTGAAGGATTTAATCCTGTCATGATAATATTTCGGGAATTTCACGGTTTTGAAAGTCCAAAGGAAAGTCCAAAGTCTCAAAATGATATCTAGTTTAACCTATTAAAAGTTTGGAAACTAATTACACTCTTCACTGTATATAATGTGAAAATTTACTTTTCTTTCTTATAGAGAAAAAAAATAGCCTCAGATCTATTTATTTTTCAACAAAAAAAATATTATTAGGTTTTCATTTCTGTGTCTTCTTATTAAAGAATTGGCCTACAATTTTTGTCTATAAATAAATATAACCATTTTTCATTTTGACCCCTCCACTGTTTCAAAATTGTTAACTCCGAAGCACCAGCATTTAAAAACTCTTATAGGAAAATTCAAAAATCAGGTACATGCTTTGTTTTTAGTAAACCTAAAGAAAGTTTCTTTATTCAACAAAAAAAGTGCATTCGCTCACACAAACTTTTACACAGTTTATGATATAATAAGCAGAAACTCAAATGATAGTAAATATGTTTATTTAAATAATTATGATGATCCAATGCTGAAGTTATTCTTGATAATCTTCATAATAATTATATATTCAGTCCAGCACTAGAATTACAAACTCACAAGTAAGCAAATTTAATCATTCTAATTTCTATTGTTTGCCTAATGACATTACTCTCTTGGCCATCTATCAATATCTTTTCAAAGAAAATACCAAATATCGAAAGGCGCTTAAATTTTCATATATTACTCTTCACAGAAAGAAATGAAATAAACAATTATCATGAGAAGTATGTTCTTATATCATGTTATCCGATATATTCAAATAATTTTTATTGCATACTTACAAATCCTATGATATACCTGATGCAGCTATAAAGTGAGAAAGGTTCCACAACTTCAAACAACAAGTAATTTCTGAAGGCTTATTTAAACTTTCAGATATAAGTATAGTAGAGGTGCAACTCTATTCAGCATTTGGGATGTAGGATTACGCATTCTTACTGGAACTTCGAGCTATGCTAAAATACTTGGAATCTACTAGGAGGGCTTTCTCTAAAAGGCAGATAGAAATAATAAAGTTTTAAGGGATTTACTAGATAAAACTATGAAAATGCTTATAGAGACTTTTTGACTTTAACTTTTGATAATAGAAGTTGATACGAAGGCATTGAAATAAAATTCTTTGAAATGAAAGTTTAAAATTAGTTTATCTTGTTGGATGTGATAAATTAAAGGTGTTATTTTAGCCATTATCCAGAAAAAGTAAATATACTCTAAAAAAGTAAAATTTAGAAACTGTGGCCTAAGGCATTTTAGAATTATTACAGAGTATTATTAATCCTTTGTTGAATTGAAACTAGAGAACATTAAATGAACAAAGAAATATTTAGTAATAATATTGGGATATCAGTTGAGATTGAAGCTTTTAATCAATAAAGAGTTTTCATATGATTGTTGAGCACTTAGATTTTTATAGTAGTTCTGAAAATTTCCTTAATATAAAAATTGTGATTGCTGGTTTTATTATAATTATTTCATGAAAATAAATCATCAACTTTGAATACATTTATTAATTATTATAAAACTTAGAGAGTTCACTCAATCATAATTTTCCATAGTGAAAAAACTTATCTCAACACCTTAATTTTCTAACAACTGTCTTTTTGATAAGAGCTCAGAACCTTTATAAATTATATTAATATCTATCTAGTCTATCATATTAAGGACTTGATACCCATTTTTAAACTACTGAGCAGTTATGAAAAGTCAATTAAGTTAAAATCTTTTAGTCTTAAGCTTACCAACTTAATATAATCTCCAAAATAAATATATCAATTTATAAATATAACCAAAGCCGATAAACTCGAATCTGTTTAAAATCAAATAATTTCTGGTAAAAGTAATAATAATCAATGAAAGTTTATATACTTGAAAAATTATTTAAATAATAACTTCAACAGTCTACGATTCCTTCAACCATTTAAATCCCAACCCAAAACACTAAAACTCCAAACTTATTACTCTATAATAATCATCCCTAATCACATTCAGGAAAAACAGTTTTTTTTCTAATATAAAACTCATCCAAAACCATTTCTCTATAATCCCTTCTCCCCAAAATAACCTTCTCAGCATCACCCACACCAACTTGAAAATTAAACCTAATATTCCCAGCAGTAAAATTCAAAGACTTAAACAAAGGAACACTAGGACTAAACAAATACCTGACCTTTATCTTAGGAAAAGCAGTCAAAGCCCCATAAAGATTTCTAATCCCGCTATCACTTCTCAATATCTCAAAAGTCCTTTCAAAGACCTGCGGAGTTTTAAAACTGGTAAAATTCTTCAAATTTTCCTTAAACAAGTCAAAAACCACATCAACTTGAACATGACTTTCATCAGTAACATCCAAGCACCTTTCAACCGCTGAAGTCACATCAAGATTATTGATACATCCTCCGTCAGCCCAGGAGTATCCAGCAAGTTGATGAGGGTCAAAAGCGAAAGGAATAGATGCAGAAGCGACAGCAGCATCTAAAAAAGCTTCTCCAAGACTTTCATTAAAAGTAAAAAAAAGTCCCAAGTCAAGATTAGTCGAACCGACTGAGACATTTCTTTGAGGCGATGCGAAGTAAGACCTGAAGAACTTCACAGCAGGTGCATTGTCTAAAAGTCCTCCATGAAACAAGGCTCCTGCAATAAGTCCTCCTTTCCATTCGACGAAGAGGTCAGAAGTCTTGTTGATATTCATCCACATCTCATTTAGCTTCTTCGACATGGCAAGTTCTTCACCATAAGGAAAGCTGCACATCACTGAAGTAGAAAGAGCACCAATAGAAATACCTGAAATAATGTTGTAAGCTGAACTGATGTTGTTTGAAGTGTTAGTCAGCACTGAAATCACTCCAGCTTCATAAGCCCCGCGACATCCTCCACCTTCCAAGACCAGTGCAAGACAATCAAGGGCAACAGCAATTTTCAACAAGTTTAAAAAAAAAGCAATCATATCTATTCTATTATTCCGAATTTTCTTCATCAACTTTCTGATGTTTTTCAGGACCTTCATCAAAATCTTCCCTGACCTTTCTGAGATAGTCTTTCATTCGAGTGCTTTCACCTCTTCTCTTTTCCAGGTCTTTTTCAAGGTAAATACTTGTGTCTTCCTGAAGTCTTTTCGCGTTGTCGATCTTGTCGTAAGCCTTTTTCATGGACCACTCGATTTTTCGCTTGTCTTCTTGTCTTGACTCGATGCCAACGCGCGGTTCCCATTTGGTGTTGATGACTTGTTCGTAAGCTTTTAAGGCTTCTTCGATTTTTATGATTGCCAGTCTTGTGTCTTCTGGGTCGCGGTTTTCTTTTTTGAGGAGAAAAACTGCGTGCTCGTGAAGGACTAGGCCGATGTTTAGTTGGTTTGTTGCGGATTTGTTTACTTTTCTTAAGGTTTCTACGCATTCTGAGAACTTTCCTGAGAGGAAATAGGTAAATGACATGTAGGTACCGATTATCTCTTTGTCTAAGGATCCTTTTTCCCAGGATTTTTTGTAGAATTTTAGAGATTCTTCGTAACGGCCTTGAACCATTAGGATTATTGCTCGGTTTACTAATAGGAAGTCGAGGGAAGGCTGGATGTCGAAGACTTGCTTGAAAATGTCGAGAGCTTGTTTCAGGTCTCCGGTCTCTCCAAGCACCATAGCAACTCCAACAGCAGCAAAGCAGTTAAACTCATCCATATCAACAACTTTCAAAAAATACTGAATAGCCTTCTGAAAGTTCTTTTCAGCCCCTTCTCTAGAAGTCATAGCCATTTCATAATGTAAATTTCCAAGTGCCAGCAAAGCATAAATATCATTATGCGAATGTTCATTAATCACCTTATGAAAAGTTTCCAAAGCCTTCTTAGTCTCTCCAAGTTCAGCCTCAAGACACCCTTTCTGACAAAGTGCATTGATCGGTTTTTTTTCAATAGAAATCGCTTTTCTCGTAAACTCAAGTGCTTTCGAGTAATCATTTCTCTTCTTATAAATAATCGCAAGTCTCAAAAGTGCATCAGTGTATCGAGCCTGTTCATTTAAAACTTCATTATAAAGTTCTTCAGCCAGTTCAAGTCTTCCATTGTCCTCATGCCACCTGGCCTTATTATAAATCAATGTCTTTTTCTTCTCCGTGATCTTCGAATAAGCCTGTTCAGCAGCTTCTTGATCTCCAGTCTTATGCCTTAAAATCGCGATGTTATTCCAAAGCTCTGCAGGTGGATGTTCAATATTAGCCAATGCTTTTTCATATGCTTCTAAAGCTTGCTTCGGCTTTGAAATTTCCAGCAATTGGGCGATTTCAATCCAGGCTTCAGCGTCATCGGGATTTGATTTTACTACTTGATAGAGCTTTTCTAGGGCTTGTTCTTTTTTGTGTTGTTTTGTGTAGATACTTCCTAGAACTTTTAAAGTCTCGTAGTTTGAAGGGTGCTTCTCGAGAACTGCCTCGAAACATTGACAGGCTTTTGAAATGTCTTTTTGGTGAAGGTGCATTTGGCCTAATGCGAATTGGACTAGGATGAATGAAGGGTCTTGACGAGAAGCTTGGGTGTAGAAACGGAAGGCGTTTTCGTAGTCGCCTTGAGCGTGGTAGCATTGGCCTAATGTGAAGAAACACTCGCTACGGAGTTTTAAGATGTCGGATACTGCCTTGTCTCCTTCTTTAATGCAATTCAAACTAAATTCCGCAAGTTTCATACTTTTCTCAAAGTCCTTCTGGTAAAAATAATGCCGAGCCAGATGCAAGTTGACCACAGGATGGGCATGATTAACTTTATAAGCCGCAATCAAAAGTCTCAAATATTCCTGAAAATTATTCTTCTCATGTTCCAAAACAGCTAAAGCGACCAAAGCATCCGCATTATTTTCCTGCATACCAAGAACCCTCTGCAAGCTTTTAAAAGCCAAATCCTTATTCCCAAGTTTATAATGACAGAAAGCAAGTCCAAGTCTAACATTCGGTGGAACCTGATGATTAATTTTAATGACTTTCGAGTAAATTTCAAGAGCTTTTTTATATTCCCTTGCTTGAAAGCTGATACAAGCAAGTCCAAGTAAAGCCAAAACATTATCATGTTGTGCAGTGATTGCATTTTCAAAGTTAGCTTTTGCACTTTCCACCTTATTCTGTGCAAGTAACAAGAAGCCCTTAAAGATCATGTTGATTTCCGCTCTGATATCTTTTGACTCCGCAGATCTAATGCAGTTATGAGCTTGAGTGAACAGGTCATCACGCTTCGAGGAGTCAAGACACCCGAAGGCCATTCCAAAGTAATAAGCAGCAAGTCGATTAAGCATTGAAATTTTTTCTTCTTTTCCTTCACTGTGAAGTTTTTCTATTTCGTCACTCGTCGCGGTCTTCAGGACCTTCTCAAATGACTGAGGAGAGCCTTGTCTGAAGTACTTCAAAGCCACTTGTAGCCAGTAGGTCAAAGGGGGAAGTTCAGAGATCAGGAAGTCGATGATCTCATCGACGTGAGGCAAAGAAGTGAACTGGACACAGTAGTCTTTTGTCGGAATTATCATTATAAATGCTGCGCAAGAATATAAGGCTCAGAAAAGAGTACTTGTATTCAAAAGCTCAGGAACATGAAGACCGCTCGAAGGCGATTAAGAAGAGAAAAATCAAAGAAGCTTTTGAGAATAACTCTCGAATTCCAAATGAACTTAGAAGGGAAGAAGAGGGACTTAGAAGGGAAATTGAACTGGAAGATGAAAATACTGCTGTTCCTGGAAATTCTATTGATAATGAATATTTGGGTGCAGGGGCGAAGGATCCTACGGTTTTAATCACTACAAGTCGAAAACCGAGCTCGAGACTTATGCAGTTTTTGAAGGAACTTAAAATTGTGATTCCGAATGCTACTAGGATTAATCGAGGGAATTATGTCATTGGGGAACTTGTTGAAGTTGCGAATAAGTACGGGTTTGATGATTTGATTATCTTGCATGAACATCGTGGAAACCCTGATGGGATGATTGTTTCGCATCTTCCTAGTGGACCTACTGCGTACTTTGCACTTAGTAATGTTGTGCTTAGGCATGACTTGAAAACTCAACTGGATACTATGCCTGAAGAGTACCCGCATCTTATTTTTCATAATTTTAACTCCAGGATTGGAGATCGGGTGGTAGACATCTTAAAGTTCATGTTTCCAGTTCCAAAGCTCGAATCGCGTCGAGTCCTTTCCTTTATAAACAAAGACGATTTCATAGTCTTCCGTCACCACAGCTACCAAAAAGAAGACTACAAAACAGTCTCCCTCGAAGAGATCGGTCCAAGATTCGTATTAAAGCTTTACCAAATCTCCCTGGGAACAGTCGACATCGAGCACGCTCAAACCGAGTGGGTGTTACGTCCCTACATGAACACAGCAAAAAAGCGTAAAGTCCTCTAATCCATTTCCCTCCTAATAAATGTTGAAATTTTCTCTTCTTTCATTGCTCAGAAGACGAATTTTCACTTCCCTTCCAAGACTCCCGACCCGAAACTTCTCAATAAAACCTCCTTTCCCAACATTTGTCTCAAAGTACCACGAAATCGGAAACAACGAAATCCGAGACTTTCTTACCCGCATCGGCCTTGAGTACAAAGAGACTTCAAATGGCTTCGTGACGCGTTATTGCCCGGTTTGTCCCAAGCCTCATTACGAAGACCGAACTAATTTATTTACTTTGAACTTTAAGACGAATTCAGGAGTTTTTCATTGTTTTCGATGTGGGGCAGGAGGCTCTTGGTACGATTTTAAGAACTTTGTTACGGGGAATAACTTGAAAGTTGATACTTTGAAGGGAGAAGAGGTGAAACTTCCATGTATTGAAGAACATGCTGGAAAAGTGAAGAATTTTAAAGAAGGTGTTTATCCTGAGATCAACAAGTACCTGGTAGAGCAAAGAGGCTTGTCACTTGAAACTTTAGAAAAGTTTAAAGTGGGTGTAGGTTTAAGAATCTTCAGAAACCCTGAAAATGAGGAAAATGTGGAACTTCCTTGTGTTTTTTTTCCGATGCATAATATTGCACGTGAAGGCCCGGTTTTAACTAGGGTTAAGGTCAGAGCGATTTATAAGGAAAATAAGCATCAAATGAAAATGATTCCTACTGGAGGAGGTTTCGGTTTTTTTGGACTTGAGACTGTTCCTGGAAATATCAAAACTTTAGTAGTTACTGAAGGCGAATATGATGCAATGGCTGTTTTTCAGGCGACTGGACTTTATGCTGTTTCTTTACCCAATGGCGCAAGTCATCTTCCTATTCAACTCATGCCATGGCTTGAAAGGTTTCAGAGGATTTATCTTTGGCTTGATGATGATATGCCTGGGCAAGAATCTGCTGTCAAGTTTGCGAAAAAATTGGGATTAAAAAGGACTTTTATTGTTAAAACTAAGGATCAGGATGGAAATGGACCTAAAGATGCTAATGAAGCTTTGATTAATTATACTCCTGAACAGATGAAGGCTTTTATTTCTAATGCGAAACCGGTTGCTGAAGATAATATTACCACTTTTAGGGAATTGAGGGAACAGGTTTATAAGAAAATATTGAAACATAATGAAGAGTCTGGAATGATGTGTAGGTCTTTTGACTGGTTCAACAAGAAAACTAAAGGTTTTCGCAAAGGTGAATTAACAGTGCTTACAGGAAGTACAGGATCTGGTAAAACCACGATGCTGTCGCAACTAAGTCTCGATTTCTGTACTCAAGGAATTCCAACACTTTGGGGTAGTTTTGAAATAAAAAACGAAATTTTACTTAAAAAATTGATAATGCAATATGCAAAAATTGACCTGACAACGAAACCAGAGCTTTTTAATGAATTCGCTGATAGTTTTCAAGAGCTTCCTCTGTATTTGCTTAGGTTTTTTGGTTCAACTGATGTTGACAAAATCCTTGATACAATGGACTTTGCAACATATGCCTATGATGTGGGTCACATAGTAGTAGATAACCTTCAGTTCATGCTAAGTGGCCAAGCATTAGGTGTTAACAAATTCGACTTACAAGATTCAGTCATATCAAAATTTAGAAACTTTGCAACCGACAAAAACGTTCACTTAACTTTAGTAATCCATCCTAAAAAGATAGATGACGACGTCGATCTAAACATCGCGAGTATATTCGGAAGTGCGAAAGCAACTCAAGAAGCTGACAATATTTTCGTATTGCAAAACCGGCACAAGTACCGTCTGATGGACATTCGAAAAAACCGTTTCGATGGAGAAGTAGGAAGAGTAGGTCTTGGGTTCAATAAAGAAACTCAGTGTTTTTTTGAACTGACAGCTCAGGAAATAAGTGACTTGAAGACGAACCATGAGATAACAATGACAGATATAGTGAATAAAAGAAAACTTGCAGATACCAATCAAAACATCTAATAATTAAGCATTTATCTTTACAATAATTCTTTCATCTCTACAACGTTTTTCAGAAGACAAGCACCTCCAGGCATTGCAGGGCCAAGAACGAAATCACGAAGTTTGACCTCTTGAAGACTTAAAACAAACTCCAAAAAAACCGCTTTTCTTTCATTGAACTCAACAGGAACCATATCTTCCACAGACTTCTTACCTTTCAACATCTCAATATTCACAAAAGACCTTCCAATTTCACTACCTCCACAAAGTCTTATTTCAGATTTTTCACTTTCTAAACATTTTTCAATTTCTTCAGGATTCCCTTTCAAATAAACTTCAGCTTTTGTTTTAAAATAAACAAAAACATCTGACCTTGTCACTTCAGATTTCATAAACTTTTCAGAAAACATTGAAATAAATACTTTCCAAAGGTCAGGACAGTCACAAATGCCGTTAACAGTATGAACTTCAAGAGAAAGTTTGAAGTACTTGTCTTTATTAGTGCATGATCTTGGCCTTGAAGATATCGTTGTTCTGCTCAATGGTCTTCTGCTGTGTTTTGGCTTCGCTGACTGAGCCCTTGACTTTGCAGGAGGTTTGAAAGTAACGATGTGAGTTTGAATTGGAATTGTTTGTGAGTTGAAAGTTGGCAAGATTTCAAACCATTCATTAGGCAAAGGTAAACATAAGAGGAAATCTTCAGGTGGAATGAAAATTCCAGAAAAATTTCTTAATGGAATATTCATGACGTCGATGTATTCATCTTCTTCAATAGCGACTTGGCAGTTGAGATATCCGAGAACAGTTGCACTGCTGGACATGACCTTATAAAATGACTTATGTTTAACAATTGGTGAAAGAAAGTCAATTATTTCTAGATCTGTTTTTCCGATAGTTTCGCCGTTGCGACTTAGGGTTATAGTGATCTGATGATTTTCATGAAGAAAATGTTTGAACTCTTTTCTTGAGTTTACAAAAAATTGATACATTTTTAACTTTTCAATCCTCACCTGTTGTCCTCCTCCGGGAAAATCGACTTTGTAATGCTGGTGGAAGTCAAAGTTAGAAAAACTTAAATCGTATTGACCTGTCAGATAAGGCTTAGCTTCATTAAAGTCCTTTAGAACTATCAACATTCTGAAGAGTTTCATTGGTTTACTTTCGCGAGTCTCTTCGATTACAGTTTTGGGTTTATCACTGTTGATTAGAACTGCGGTTTTGCTTTCGAACTTCCAGTCATCAGGCATTTTTCCCATGTCGATTTCTTTTACTTTTAGAGGAATACTGAGTGCTTCGCTAAGCACTCTTTGAATCTCTTTGAGTTCCTCAGTCAACTCATAAAGACTATAGCAATCTGAGCAGACTCTATAGTTTTGATAAATCGTGGCATGTCCAGAATGACGATACTCTGCCCTATCAAGCCATTGAATCATGACACCACGTTCCCTAAGATGCTGATCAGTTTCAGTGATCATCTTGATAGTCAATTGATGAGGAAGAAGTGTCATCGGGTAGTAAACCTGGCAAAGTCTACATCTTTTCAATCTATTATACTCAGTTTTTAACGAAGACTTATGTTCATCATCCTGCGACTCGTCAGAGCTCCAATAAGGCTTATCAACAATAAAACCTTTCGGATCTGCAACACCTTTAAACTGAAAAGCTTTGCAAGTAACAAACCACCAGGTTTCATTATCATCTTTAATGAAATCTCCTGCGAATTCCGTGATTTCAATGGAAAGTCCTGTTTCTAAGTACTGAACTATTCGTTTGACTTGAGGAAGAATGTCTTCCAAGTACTTTCCGTTTGAACTTGCAATTATGTTGCATCCTTCTAAGTCGTTGGAACTTGTCAGGCATCGCTTTCGAGGATCTTCTTTTTCGTTTTTGAATGAAACTTTGTTGGAGATGATGTAAATTAAGTTCTTTTTTTGCTTTCTGAAAACTACTCGACATACAAAGGAGACTGGACCTTTTGACTTGATGAATCTTTGTACCGCGCACATTTCGCCAGTCAAAAATTCGTTAAACCTTGATTTTAACTCAGTGGAATTCAAGACGTGGGTGTTGAGTCCATGATATCTTTTGAATAAACTGCTCCATATGGGTCTTTTCACTACTGAGACCACTTCATATGGGTTGTCTACTACCCCGAGTCTTCCTAGGATTACATGATCTTGAAATGTCTCAGTTCTGTATAAAAAACCGTCAAGTCCCGTATAAATCCATACAGGAATCATGCTTTCATTAAACACACAAGTATCAGGCACATTAAGACAAAGCCTCTGCGCAGTTGAATTCGACCTACGAGCCAAAAACTTATAAAACGCAATATTCGGAGCAAATTGCCGATCATACGAGTACTCATCACTACTAAAAGTGATTTGACTTAAAATATTACTAGCAGTCCGATACTCTAAAGTTTCCTTTCTAGTAAACATAAAGCTTCTCTTTTTACTAGCAACTTTTGCCATTATTCAATAATTATTCCAAACACGACTTCTAGTGTTAAAAACAACCACTTCTCCCGCAATTAAAAAGTAAGCCATTCCTTCACTCAAACTTCCAGAATTATCAAAAACCGCGATCTTACCAAGAGAACTGACATCTTTCACAGTCCCTTTCACGAAATCTACTTCCCAAGCCGAGTTGAGGTACAATCCTTGAGACTCTCCTCCAACAACCAAAAAACTATTCCGCGTCAATGGACAGATTCCAGCCCTAAGACAAGGTCCAGGCAGTTGAAGACTAAGAAGAGTCCAAATCCCTCCGTTCCATTTTTCAATACTTTTGACTTTGCCCCCTACAGCATAAACACATTTATCAACAGTGACAGTAGAATGAAAGCTTCGAGGACAGTTCAAGTCCCCAGTGCGTGACCACTTCCCTCTATAAAACACTTCACAAGAGGCAAGGTCTTCATAGCCAGAGCCTCCTGAAGCGACGACGAAGTCGTCGATAACTGAAAGTGAATGATACTCTCTCGCCTCTTGAAGATTTCCTTGCTTCTGTAAAGAACCTGATTCAATGTCAAGTAAAAAAGTGCCCTTGCTGCCCCTGCCCCCACAAATCAGCACTTTTGAAGGAAAAAGGTAAACCGCTCGGCCTGTTGATGAATAAAGCTTGCCCTGGAAGCAAGTCTCTGAATGACTCGTCAGGCTGAAGACTGTCAACCCGCCGGCCTGCATGTCAATCAAGTAATCGGCTTGAGGGTCTTGCAATACGGGCGGCTCGTAGAGCCGCTCATTTAAAAGGAACTCGGATTCTGGAACTGTTGTTTCTTTCCATGGCTCTAAGAAGGGAAATTGGTTTATTGGGTTCGCTTTGAATGTCTTGTTCAAGTCGTCGAAGTAGTCGTCGTCGTCTAATGCGTCTTGATATGCGTCGAGGACTGCTTTGGGAAGATTTTCTGTGATTACCGTACCGTCTTGGTTACGGGGAAGGGATTTGGAAAAGGGAGAGTCTAGAATGTTTTGGCTTGGGTCTGATTGGTTTGGTTTCGGGTTTTGAAGTGGCTCTTTTACTTCTGTGCTTTTGGAACAACAGCAGCCCATTGTTTTGAGATTATTTCATTTGGAGGGTTGATGATGTTGAGAAGGATTTTTTTAGAACTGTGGTTTTAGGTATATATTAATAATGGGGAATTGTGCGAGTTCTGATAGTAAATTTGATCCGACTATTGCTATTGGTTTGAATGATTTTGAAATGAAATACCCCATCGGGCGAGGTGGATTCGGTCGAGTCTGGAAAGTATACCACAAGAAAACAAGCCAGCTCTTCGCAATGAAAGAGATGCGAAAAGATTTGATAGTAGCCAAGCGTTCAGTCGGTTCAATAATGAACGAGCGTCGTCTTCTGGGTATCTTAAAACATCCATTTCTCGTGAACCTTCACTACGCATTTCAAAACCTTGAAAATTTATACCTTGTAGTAGACTTAATGTCAGGAGGTGACTTTCGTTACTACCTAGTCCAACGTCAAGACATGAAAGAAGGAAGTATAAAGTTCTTAGCAGCCTGCATCCTCTGCGGTCTTGAATACCTTCATTTAAACAACATCGTTCACAGAGACATAAAACCTGAGAACCTTGTCTTCGACTCTTCAGGTTACGTGCACATCACTGACTTCGGCATAGCCAGGATGTCGAACGCTGACAACTCTTCAACAACATCAGGAACTCCTGGATATATGTCTCCAGAGGTCCTTTGCAGTCAAAATCATGGAATAGCTGCTGATTATTTCGCTTTAGGAGTCATTTTGTATGAGTGCATCACACACTTCAGGCCTTATACTGGAAAGAATCGCAAGGAAATCAGAGATGCTGTGTTAAATAAACAGGTACAACTGAAATTAGAGAATAACTTGGAGTGGACTAATGAATTGATTGACTTGGTCAATAGGTTGATTCAAAGAAAACCTGATAATCGTCTGGGGTTTTCAGGGCCTGCTGAAGTAAAAAATCATAAGTTTTTTGAGGGGTTTGACTGGGAAAAACTTTACAATAAAGAACTGGAGTCGCCTTTTAAGATCAGTGAAAAAAATAACTTTGATTATGACCATGTTATGAAAAAATGGGACCCGGTGAAGGAAAGGATCACGGCGCATAACAGTCAGAAGTTATTTGCTGGGTATTTGTATGACGCTACTTTATTCTCTATGCAGAAACCTAATTATAAATAATCTTTAAGATCATCGTGAGTCTTTTAGTGATATGTAAGATGTTGATGGGAAGAAGTGAATCAGGGATAGCATCAGGATGAACAAAGGAAATGAAATAAAAGCAAAGAAAAACGATTTGAATAATGCGAAAAAACTTGTTTTCACTGAAATGGAAATCAAACGTTTTTCCTCTTTTTTTAAGTCATTCATGCAAGATGACTGCTTAGAATGAATTGACTCGAGTAAGGTGTTGTCTTGAGTTAAAGTTGAAGAGAAGTTTCCTGCCATTTGTTTCATGTTTCGAGCGAGTTCTAAAATCTGCTTCTCGATTTCGTGCTGAGAAAAATCTTCGACGGGCTCTGGCTTTCGTGTCTGATTAAATTTTACTCCAAATAGTTCTTCTGACTCTGTTTTTAGGTTGATTGAAAATTTTTTCTTGAGTTGATCGTAAAGCTCTTCGAGTTGCTTGGATTCGGATTGGGATGATAATGGTTTGTAATCGTTTAAGGCTTTTTCGAATTGGAAGAATTGATCTTTGGAAGAGTTTTGCTCGAGGCGCTTTGCTAGTCTGAAGAGGTTGGTTATTTTTATTCTTCGTGATATGTCTTCGGGTGATAGGTTCATTTTAATTAAGATTTTTAAAATTGAATAATTAGGAAGAGGTTTAGAGATTTAGGAATATTAGAAAATTTCTTCAACGAGTTTATTGTTTGAAGAAATTATAAAGGTTTAGATTTAATGAATAGTTTAAGGTATTTATTATAATCTTTTTATCTGATTTGACTTTATTGATTTTAGATTGAAATTAAACTTTAAGGATAATATGAGTAATTTGTTAAGATCACTTCATGAAGCATTTCCTAAACTTTTAATTACAAAGTTTAAATAAAACCTACCCAAAACTTCAAGGTATTTTAATTCTTCCCTCTTTACTTTTTTCTCTTATTCTAATTTGTTCTTCGGACCCTCTTAATGAACTCTATCTGAACTGAATCTAATAAATATGAGACTTTTTTCCGAAGAAGACTGTCGTAAAGCAGTAGGTCTTCCTTTTGAGATCCAGCAACAGTTACGCTCAGGCGATTTCGCATTTGTGACTGAAATGGGACGCCAGCTCCAAATCGATGAGCAAGTGCTCTGCACAGCGAACTATATGGTGAACCTATTTTTCATCCGTCGTAGTTACCTAAACTACGACCGATTCATAGTAAGTACCTCAGCGCTGATGCTAGCCTGCAAAATCCAGAACTTCCGTCGTCAAGGAAAGCGAATATACCCAAGCAACTTCGCAAGCACTTACCACAGCGTCTATCACCGAAGACTTCACAGCACATCGGACAAGCAGCCTCCAGTCTTCGAAGACTCTTTGAAATCCGAATACTTGGCGAAGATATTCAAAGCTGAGTTCAAACTACTGAAAACTCTTGAGTTCGACGTGGACATCGACCTTCCTTTGAACCACATCAGCTTTGTTGTGAGTAGACTTTACAAAGACCAGCAAGATAATAACGTTTTTATCACCATGTGCAAGGTCATGGCGAATGAAAGCATGAGAAGCATCGTGCCTCTTTGTGCAAGGGTCCTTTCTATCGCTGTTGCTTGTGTCGTTCTCGCTGCTGTTGTTTGTGGACTTCCGAGACCTCAAGACGCTGCTGGTGAAGGGGAAACTTGGTGGAAAGTTGTATCGGAAGAGGTTACTATTGGAGAAATCACTCAGGCTGTTAGACTTATCATGGAAGCCATCACTTTGAAGTAAAATTAAATCATGTAGGAAAGATTATTATGGAGGCAGTTTGAAAGAATTTGGAAATTTTTGGATTATTTTGAAGATATTATTGAATTGTTTATTATTTGAGATTTTTATCAATCAGGTGTAGAGGATGATGTTTATTAGTTGGAATTTTTAGATTTGTTTGAGATTTTTTGTTGGAGTTATGAGATAATTGAGAAAAATTCTGGGAATTATTATTTGAGGTTAAGTTTAGAGTTATTTCTTATTTTTATTTCTAGATTTTGAATGAGAAATTATTAAATTTAACTTTAGATTTCTCCAATTAACTTCAAGCATCTTGATTATAAAAAGATAATTAGCTATAAGATTTTATGTAAAAACTTCAAGTAATTTTTCCAGTAAAATTATGGGAAAATAATAATGGGATATGAGTATATTTACCTTGAAAACTTGCAAATTACAAGAAATCTGATGAAAGTCTAGCCAGCCATCATGATAAACCTTTCACCTACGCTGAGATATTGTTTAAGCATTTTTTAAAATTTAATCACATTGATATATTTGAAAGATCTTGTAGATTCTTAAATCAACAAAAAATTCTAATAAATATTCATCCCTTCCTTTTACCATGTATTCGAAAAGATAAATTTACCTATATTAGTAGGATCTCCATTATAAAATAATGGCCTTTCTTTACATTCTTACAGTAATCCTAGTAGCCTCAGATCAAGTCTTAGAATACCGACTTTCAAAGAACTTTGGAGAAACCTTTCACGACTATTCAGGCCACTACCGTGATGGAGTAAATGGCAAAAAGGTAGGCTCTGATGAGCAAGACACAGTCCCTTCTGACCGAGGTGCTTATTTTTCAGGGACTCAGTCAATGATATACATTCCAGAGACTAACCTTCAAGGAGAAAAAATTGAGTTTGCCGCTCCTTACTCTATAATTATTTGGGCAAATATCATCAGTGGAGATATGCTCGGAAGCAACTCTGAGATATCTTTAATCAATCGTATCGGGTCAGAAGGAGATGAACTTAAAATTTCATTAGACCCTAATATGAACTTAACTGTTGAAGTAGTTCAAATAGAACCTCAAGAAGAGAGCAGTCCTTATGATTCTAGTAACGACACTGATCATAATGAAGACTCAAATAATAATTCAACAGAGTCTTCTGGTGATGAATCGAATGAAGGTGATTTTGGAGATGATTCATCCAGTTATGGAAATAGTGGCACAGGAAATGGAGGAAACGGAGGAAACGGAGGAAATGGAAACGGAAACGGAGGAAGTGGAGGCAATGGAGGAAGTGGAGGAAATGGAAACGGAGGAAACGGAGGAAACGGAGGAAATGGAAATGGAGGAAATGGAAACGGAGGAAATGGAAACGGAGGAAATGGAAACGGAGGAAATGGAAACGGAGGAAATGGAAACGGAAACGGAAACGGAGGAAATGGAGGAAATGGAAACGGAGGAAATGGAGGAAATGGAAACGGAGGAAATGGAAACGGAAACGGAGGAAACGGAAATGGAAATGGAAACGGAAACGGAGGAAATGGAAACGGAAACGGAGGAAGTGGAGGCAATGGAGGAAGTGGAGGCAATGGAGGAAGTGGAGGAAATGGAAACGGAGGAAATGGAGGAAACGGAGGAAGTGGAGGAAATGGAAACGGAGGAAATGGAAATGGAGGAAGTGGAAATGGAAATGGAGGAAGTGGAAACGGAGGAAGTGGAAACGGAGGAAGTGGAAATGGAAATGGAGGAAGTGGAAACGGAGGAAGTGGAAACGGAGGAAGTGGAAACGGAGGAAGTGGAAACGGAGGAAGTGGAAACGGAGGAAGTGGAAAAGGAGGAAATGGAAACGGAGGAACTGGAAACGGAGGAAGTGGAAACGGAGGAAATGGAAATGGAGGAAACAGTAATTGTAATGGAAAAGGAAACCAGAATGGTAAAGGCAACAGTAACGGTAAAGGAAATAACAATTGTAATCAAGGGACTGGTGACGATTCAAGTAGTTCATCAAAAGGTAAAAACTCCCTTCTAGGTCGAGCCCGTCGCCTATCATCCAAGCGTCACCTTTCAGTAATGGAAACAGGTAAATGGACCCTTCTCCGTTTAAAAATCGATCCAAATAACTTAGAAATTTTCATCGACGAGCAATCAAAAGGAACTCAAGCCATAAGCGCATATAGCGAAGTGAATCAAAATTACATGATGTACATCGGAGGAAGTCCAAACAAGGCAACATCAATGCAAGGATATGTTTGGAGTCTCGCAGTCGATAAGAACTTTATAAAAGACAGTTACATGCCAATCACAACACTTGAATGTAAAGCCGCTTATTTCGAAGGAGGTGAATACAAATGTTTCCCTGATGAACTGGATATTAAAAAGAACTCTTTAGGAACTGAATGCATTGAAGGATGTTCCAGTTGTAATAGTTTCACTTGTTTAAATTGCAAATGCAGTGTTTCAAGCTGTGAGATGAGTGGAAGTAAAAATTTATGTGTTTGCCCTGATGGAGCTATTCCTACTGAAACTGATTGTGAATGTCCTGAAGATTTGTTTTTTACGGGATTTAGCTGTGAAAAATGCTCTGTTGATCATTGTCTTACTTGCTCTGATTATAAAAGTTGTAATAAGTGTGAAGAATCTTACTCGATTATTGATGGAAATTGTGAATGTGCTTCGGGAAGATTTGAAACTAATGATGGATGTAAAGATTGTATTGATAATTGTAGTGTTTGTGATAATACAGAAAGTTGTATTAGTTGTGAGGATGGATTTTATTCTAGTAAAGATACTGAGTGTAGTCCTTGTGGTAAAAACTGCAAAAACTGTGAAGAAAATAAATGTATTACATGTTTCGATACTTTCATAGATGATGACGGCGTGAATTGTAAATGCGCTAAAGGATATCAAAACTTTGGAAAATGTGTTAGAATCAGATTCCAAGCAAGTATTAAAGTAAACTCCAAAAATGTTGTTACTGTTACTTTTAATGAAACCTTAAAATCCTCTCTTGAATATCAAGATTTTATTATCGAGTGTAAAGATGTAAAAGATGCGAAAATTGTATTCAAAGCTATTACCACAAGCCGATATGAATTTCATGTCACTTCAAAAGATGATATCAAAGCAGGGTCTATTTTTTCAGTTGTTTTAAAAAATCAGAAACTTACAAGCAAGGCGGATTCATTGTATTATAAAACAGATCTCTCAGTAGGCTTATATAAAGTAAATGCAAAGAATCCTTTGGCTGAGGATTTGAAGTCAGCGGCTAAAATGGCAGCAACAACTGCTTTTGCTGTGACAGCTACTGCTGGGATACTCGGATCGACATCTTTCTTCTGGATTCTACTGAATACCTTACAGATCATCACATATTTACCATTAAACAGTACCCCTTATCCTGAAGCTCTCATAAAATTTTTCACATTCATGAACTTCCTCAACTTATTTCCAAGCATCTCTGAAATATTAGGGATTGACATCAATCACACAGAGCCTTATCTAGAAGCTAGAAGATACGAAATTGATTCAAATCTATTTCTGATCAACATAGATATAATAGTCGTTCAGTTCTTACTCAACATCACTCTAATCCTCCTACTAATCCTCTCAATCTTCATATTCCGAGGATCATTCAGAGTAAAATGTTATCGATGGCTTCAACGCTACAGATATGGTTACTTTTTAAGACTTCTCACAGGTATCTACCTCGACTTTCTAATCTTCTCATTGATTCAAATAAGAACTGTAAGTTTTACTTAGATCCCAAGCAGCAACTTCGGAATTTTCAATACTTTTGTTGCACTTGGAATGATAGTAAATCCTATTTAGGCTATTATAGTGGCCAGTCCTTTTTTTATCCTTATTGCGAGTTTCTGGGTAAAGGAAAAAATTACTTCAGGAAATGAAGAATTTAACTTGAAATGGGGAAGTTTGTTTGAAGAGTTCAAGAACAATAAAGGATTTTTAAGTACTCAGTTTTACTTCGTGTTTATGATGAGAAGATTACTTTATGGCTTTAATCAAGTGTTTCTGAATTCAGTACATTTGTTGCAAAATTCTTTAAACATCTTCGGAACTTTCTTTACTCTTGTGTACATCTTCCGATATTTCCCATTTAAGGAAAAATCTGTACTTATTTGCTCTATTCTAGGAGAAATCGCTATTTTTATAACGATGGTACTTAGTTTGATATTTTTGTTTAATTTTGGAGATAATGTTGAAAATATCACAGAAATTGTGATTATGGTTACTGTTTTTGGATGCATTATAGGTCAAATTGTTGTAACTTTAATTTCTACCTTGATTGGACTGAAGGATAAGCTTTGTCATAAGAATAATTCAGTGATTTTGGCTGCTCCTCATGTTGCTAAAAGTGATGCCGGGCTTGCAATTGATACAACTGCTGTGTATCCATTTAATTATGACAACTCAACAAATGGAGTGTCAAAAAGTATAGTTAGATAATAGTTGCTAGCTTATAGTTATTCTTATATGTATCTTTAATAAAAATGATAGAAAATTATAATGATAATTGAGTTCTGTAAAAGATTAATAATCATAATTGAAATAACTATTCATTTTTATCATCATATATAACTTAATATAGTTCTTGAAAGCAGCATCAAGAAATTAATTCGTGTTTTACTGTAATCGCTTGATGTATTATGAAGATCCATTTGGTTGAACATAATTTTTAAGATGATCAAGGTTTGCCTCTTTATTATCCTCTTAAATTCATATTTGAATGATAGTCGATACAATCTCTGCAAACCCATTTAACACCTTATCTTGAAAAATTAGTACAAAGCTGATATAGTTCATAAGATATAATTAATGCTATTTCTTTATTCTTTGATCTAATTAACCTTCTTCGAAAAAACTCCTGACACAATAAATCCACCCTCTATCAAAGTTTTAGATAAGAAAGCTAATAAAAGATACCTAAAGGACTCTCTACTTATATTCTCAGAGAAATGATCAAAATTTAATTTAAATTATCATCAGAAAATAATAAAATAAATACATTCCTACTTCAATTATCAATTGATAAATCAAAACTTTTACCACAACCCTACAACCCCAATTCAATCCACAAAGATAAATCAATAATCATTGTCTAATCAGGCTAATCAAATAAAAAATCACTTGAATAATCCCTTGGATTTAAATTTTTTAATGAGCTAAAATAATGACCTTAATCTTTTCACTCATATTCAGTCTAGTGAGCTCAGAAAAAGTCCTCGAATACCGACTTTCAAAAAACTTCGGGAATACCTTCCACGACTATTCATGGAACTACAGAGACGGTATCAATGGGAAAGATTCTGGAAAAGATGAGCAGGATACAATTCCTTCAGACCGTGGAGCTTACTTTTCAGGGTCAAAGTCAATGATTTTCATACCTGAAGAAGATCTTCAAGGAGAAAAGATTGAATTTTCAGCCCCTTATTCAATTATTTTGTGGGTTAATTTGATTCATGCAGAAATAGGTGATGGTGGAACAGAATCAGATGCAACTTTAATTAGTCGAGAAGGATCGGGAGGAGATGAACTTAAACTCACTCTTAGTCCTATTATGGAAATTAGTGTTGATTTTAAACAGGTTGATTCGGATTTGGAAAGTAGTTACATTGAAAGTTCTTCTAGAAGTAATCATGAGTCAAATGAAAATGAAAGTTCTCAGGATGGAATACTTGATAGTTCCTCTCAAGGTGGTATTAGTGATAGTTCCTCTCACACAGGTATCGATGACAGTTCCTCTCAAGGTGGTATTGATGATAATTCCTCTGAAGGTCTAAATGATGATAGTTCCTCAAGAATTGTAAATGATGAGAGTTCCTCTGAAAGTAGAAGTGATGAGAGTTCCAGTAATTCTAATGACGGAGTTATTCGTCAACTCTTTACAGGTAGACACCTTTCATATATAGAAACAGGTAAATGGGCACTTATTCGAATAAAAATTGAGAAAAACTTTTTAGAAATATTAATTGATGAGCAGTCAAGAGTTTTACAAGCTATTAGTACATACAGTGAAGTAAATCAAAACTACATGATGTATGTTGGAGGTAGTCCAAACAATGAAAATTCGATTCAAGGATATATATGGAGTTTAGTAGTAGACAAATTCTTCATAAAAGAAGAATATATTTCAAGTGCAAGTCTAGAATGTGAAGCTTCTTATTTTGAAGAAGGAGAGTATAAATGCTTCCCTAATGAACTTGATATTACAAAAAATGCTATTGGAGTTGACTGTCAAGATGAATGCTCAAGTTGCAATACTTTTAATTGTTTAACATGCAGATGTAGTGTATCCAGCTGCGTGATGAGCGGAAATAAAAACTTATGCATTTGTCCTGCAGAAGCTAAAGCCACAGAAACGGACTGTGAGTGTCCTGCTGGTTATTTTTTTGAAAAAAAGATTTGCAAAACTTGCAAATTGAGGAATTGCGTTGAGTGCAGTGATGCTAAAACTTGTACTTTATGTAAAGATACTTATAACCTAATTGATGGAAAATGTGTATGTCCCGCAGGAACTTATCAAAGTACTCAGGGATGCTTGGCCTGCCAATCTTTCTGCCTATCATGTAAAAATCAACTAAAATGTTTAAAATGCATGGACAGCTATTATCTTACCCAGAAGTCATCATGTGAATCTTGTACTCCAAACTGCCAACAATGCGATAAAGAAAAGTGCATTATTTGTTCTGAAACATACACTTTAATTAATAATGAAACATGCGGATGTGCTGAAGGATATCAAGACCAAGGCAAGTGCATCAGAGTAAAATTTCAAGCCAACATTGATGTAGACTCAAACAACGTTGTTTCTGTTTATTTCAACGAAACTTTATCATCAACTCTAAGTTTTGAAGATTTCGTGATTGAATGTAAAGACGTAAAAAATCCAAAAATCGAATTTAAAGCTATTTCCAAGAGTGAATACGAATTTCATGTAACTTCAGAATATGACATCGAGGAAGGTTCTATTTTCACAGTTATCTTGGAAGATGAAAATCTTGAAAGTGAGAAGAATTCTTTATATTACAAGACTGACCTTTCTGTAAAGCTTTTTGAAGTGATTGGTCAAAATTCGCTAGCTGAAATCTTGAAATCATCAGTTAAAAAAGTAGTGACAGTTGCTTTTGCTGTCACTGCAACAGCAGGTTTACTTGAATCAGCGTCTTTCTTCTGGATATTACTTAATACCTTCCAGATCATTACTTATTTACCATTAAACAGCACTCCTTATCCTAAAGCACTGATCAAATTCTTTACTTTTATGAACATGTTAAACTTGTTTCCGAGTATCTCTGAGCTTCTTGGAATAGAAACACCTCGCTCTGATCCTTATCTCGAAGCTAGAAGATATGGAATTAGTTCAAGTTTGTTTCTGTTCAATATCGAACTAGTCGTTTTTCAGTTCTTTCTAAACGTTGCCTTCATCCTGCTACTACTCTTGGGAATGCTCATATTACGAGCATCCTGGAAAGCCAAATGTTATCGATGTCTTCAAAATTACAGATATGGGTACTTTTTAAGACTTCTTACAGCTATATACCTCGACTTTTTGATATTTTCATTAGTTCAGATAAGGACTGTAAATTTTATTCAGATCCAAAGAGGTGACTTCGGAATTTTCAATGCTATTGTTGCACTTATAGTTATTGTAAATATTATCTAGATTATTCTCATAGCAAGTCCTTTCATCATTCTTTTTACAAGTTTCTTGACAAGGGAAAAAATTATTTTAGCTAACAACCATGAATTTAACTTGAAATGGGGAAGTTTGTTTGAAGAGTTCAAGAATAATAAAGGATTTTTTAGTACTCAGTATTACTTCGTGTTTATGATAAGAAGATTGTTCTACGGTTTCAGTCAAGTTTTTTTAAATTCAGTTCATGAGTTGCAGAATGCTTTGAATATTTTTGGAACTTTCTTGATTCTTATTTATTTTTTTAAGTACTTTCAGTATAAGGATAATGGAGTGCTTGTGTCTGGGATTTTAGGAGAGGTTGCAATTATGATAGCAATGGTGCTTAGTTTGGTATTTTTATTCAATTTTGGAGACTATGTTGAAGAAATTATTGAAATTGTAATAATGCTCGCTGTATTTTCATGCATCTTAGTTCAAGTCGGTCTGTGCGCTATATTAAGCTTGATTAAAATAAAGGAAAAGCTCTGTTTGAAGAAAAGCCAAGTTATTTCATCACCAAATCATATGAATAAAGATATTATCGGATTAGCTGTAGAGACCAGCACTGTGTATTCATTTAGAAACAATATCTTAACAAATTGAGTGCAAAAAAATTAGATAGATAATAAATTACTATTAAGGTTATAGATTAATAAGTATTTAAAACTATAAAGATGCAAAAATAGTTTTTTGTTCTATATGACAGTGACTAGACTCATAAATCTCTTAGATATTATTTAATATGAACTTTAGATGAGTAAATTAAATCGAAAATATCAGTTCTTATAATAATTTTTTTCAAAGTGAAAAATTCAAAGGATGAAAATTTCATAAAATGAGATTGTCTGGCAAATCAATCATAAAGAAACTTGATAAAATTTAATTCTTATAACCTACTGAGCAAAATATAACAAATAAAAAATTTTAACCTAAATCAGTAAAAATTACAATTTTTTTTAAGAAAAACAATTGATTATTTCAGAGTTTGAAATGGTTTAATTGATATATTTTAAAACTTCTCAAACATGTACCCTACCTCACTTATTTATAACACTAAGAATTGAATTATTGAAAATCCAAACTTGCGATATTGTAATATAATTATAATATTTTTGCATAAAAAATTCCAATGCAGATCTTTTTTTATGATAAGGCTTACAAGTGAAGCGCATGCAGGCCATCAATCATCAATACCGGCTATAATATAGAAATTCCATTGACAAGTAAAATATTTTACCTAGTCAATTCCCTAGAACTACCACAAAGATTTCAAAGCACTTCAAATAACTAGCCTTCGACGATAAAGACTATCTAAAGTTTAATTTATCAAAAATATTAAAATTTTGTTAATAATTCTGAAAATCTTGAGTTTGATAAAGAATTTCCTATAAACCATATCATTTTTTTTTTTTGGCTTACATATATCAGAAAAAGAAACATGGTTATATCAATACAAGGAGATTGATGATGTAAGCATGAGAACAATCACTCGTATTATTACTAAATTAGTTTCAATGCTTTTTTGGTTTCGATTTAGCTATATTTGTTAGTGAGTTCCTTGATTTTTAAGATGTTAGCGAAGGAAAACCTAATTGAAAAGAATAGTTTTTGGAAAGGGAATCTTGTGTAATCAATGATTACTTAGACTTTTATGCAATTAATAACTTTAATTTATACTTAGTAAGAAGATTTATAGATAATCAATATTTAAGAACTTAGATTTTTCGTAAAAAATTCAAGAATCAGTTATTGAATATTTTCGAATATCAACGAAGGTGTCCTATTTATTATTTCGTATAATATTTAGATTGGAGTTCAGTTATTCTAACTCATTATTCAAATCTATATAAATACTAGTTTATAAAAATTGAATTCACTCCTAATATAATTATCTTTTTTTTCCTTGATATACTAAAATATTAGAAGTGTTGTATGCATGAGAAAATATACAATTTGTTAGTAAAATTTCCAGTAACTAAAATGGGATCTGGCATATAAAAATATAATTAAAGATAGCTACTCTAAATCTTGAAGATACCAGTAATAACCACAAACCTATCAATGATCCTAAAGACTACTAAATTTCATGTAAAGCCAAAATCTTTAACTTAAATGGTAATAGTTAAAATAATGGTTTGGCTTGTTCCACTTCTAATGAGCCTGGTGAGCTCAGATAAAGTACTTGAATACCGACTTTCAAAGAACTTCGGGAATACCTTCCACGACTACTCAGAAAACTACAGAGATGGTGTGAATGGTAGAGAGATCGGAAATGACGAGCAGGATACAACTCCTTCTGATCGTGGAGCTTATTTTTCTGGTTCAAGGTCAATGATTTTCATTCCAGAAGAAGATCGTCAAGGAGAGAAAATAGAATTTTCAGCCCCTTATTCAATCGTTTTGTGGGTTAATTTGATACATGGAGGATTTGGTGAGGACGGGTCTGATATAACTCTAATAAATCGGGAAGGATCTGGCGGAGATGAACTTAAATTGAGTCTTAGTCCTACTATGGAGTTAAATGTTAATGTCGTTCAGGTAGATCCTTCGAATGAAAGTAGTGGCAGTGAAAGCTCCTCTTCTAATAATGAAGACTCATCTCAGGGTGAAAATTCTGACAATAATCCTGACTTTAGTTCTGAGAGTAATCCTGACATTAGTTCTGACAGTAATCCTGATAGTATTTATGATAGTAGTTCTCAGGGACAATCAGATGAATCTCCTGCTTTTGACTCAGAATATGATTCTCATGAAGACCTTGATAGTGAATCGAGTCACAATTATGAGAGTTCTAGTGGACCCCTCCTTAGAATGCGTCGGCAACTTAACATCAATCGTGGTCGTATACTTTTCGAAACTGGTAAATGGACACTTGTTCGCATTAAAATAGATCCAGAGTCTTTAGAAATACTAATAGATGAACAGTCACAAAGTACTAGTGCTATTAGTTCATACACTGAAGTAAATCAAAACTACATGATGTATGTTGGTGGCAGTCCCAATAAAGCCAACTCAATGCAAGGCTATATTTGGAGCTTGGCAGTAGAAAAAAACTTTTTGAAAGATGAGTATATTCCAACAACAAGTCTAGAATGTGATGCTTCTTATTATGAAGGCGGAGAGTTCAAATGCTTTCCCACTGAACTTGACATAAAAAAGAACTCTTTAGGAACTGAATGTATAGTAGGATGTTCAAGTTGCAATACCTTTACTTGTTTAACCTGCAAGTGTAGTGTCTCAAGCTGTGAGATGAGTGGAAGCCAAAACTTATGCATTTGTCCAGCAGGAGTAACGGCTACAGAGACGACTTGTGAGTGCCCAGCAGGCACTTTTTATGATGGATTTAAATGCAAGACTTGCACTTTGGATAAATGCTCAAAATGTAGTGATGATGAGACCTGTGCGTTGTGTGAAGATACTTATGAATTAGTTGATGGTCTTTGCAAATGTCCAACTGGAACTTATGAAACTGGTGAAGGGTGCTTACCTTGCCTGCCTTCCTGCATTACATGCAAAAATTCATTGAAATGTTTAAAATGTGATGATGGGTATTATATCAACTCGAAATCAGCATGTGAGACTTGCAGTAAAAACTGTAAAACGTGTAATGAAGAAAAATGTTTGAGTTGCTCTGGATCTTATGTTTTAATGGAAGATGGATCTTGTAAATGTGAGGATGGTTATGAAGACAAGGGCAAATGCTTTAGAATAAGATTCGAGGCCAGCATCAAAGTAAACTCAAAAAACGTAGTCACTGTTACTTTCAATGAAACCTTGCAATCCACTCTTACTTACCAAGATTTCGTGATTGAATGTAAAGACGTAAAAAATGCAAAAATCGAATTCAAAGCCATTTCCAAAAGTGAATACGAATTTCATGTAACTTCAGATGATGACATAGAGGCAGGATCAATCTTTACAGTGATTTTAAAAAACCAGAAACTTAAAAGCAAGAAAAATTCTTTATACTACAAGACAGACCTTTCAGTGAAGCTTTTTGAAGTGAATGCTGAAAATCCGATAGTGGAAAGTTTATTATCAGCAGCAAAAAAAGTAGTAATGGCCTCTTTCGCTGTAACCGCAACATTTGGCATATTCGGCTCAACATCATTTTTCTGGATCTTATTGAATACCTTACAGATCTTAACGTATTTGCCACTAAACAGCACTCCTTATACTGAAACCTTGATAAAATTCTTCACTTTTATGAACCTGCTCAATTTATTTCCAAGTATTTCCGAGCTTCTTGGGATTGATATCAATCACTCTGACCCTTATCTAGAAGCGAGAAGATATGACATTGATTCAAATTTGTTCCTGATAAACGTTGATATCATTGTGGTTCAGTTTATGATTAATGTTACTATCATCCTCCTGCTGGTTCTTGGAATGTTCACATTAGGAGGGTCTTGGAAGGCCAGATGTTATCGATGGCTTCAACGTTACAGATATGGGTACTTTTTAAGACTTCTCACAGGAATCTACCTCGACTTTTTAATCTTTTCATTGGTTCAGATAAGAACTGTAAGTTTTACCTAGATCCCAAGCAGTGACTTCGGAATTTTCAATACTTTTGTCGCTTTAGGAATGATCGTAAAAACTATTCAGGCCATTTTAGTATCAAGTCCTGTGGTCATTTTCATTGCAAGTTTCATGACAAAGGAAAAAATTCTTTCAGGAAATAATGAAGAATTCAACTTGAAATGGGGAAGTTTATTTGAAGAGTTCAAGAACAATAAAGGATTTTTAAGTACTCAGTTTTACTTCGTGTTTATGATGAGGAGGTTGATTTACGGCTTTAATCAAGTGTTCTTGAATTCAGTACTTGAGTTGCAAAATGCTTCGAACATTTTTGGGACTTTTCTTACTCTTGTTTACATTTTCAAGTACTTTCAATATAAAGAAAAAGGAACTCTGCTCTGTTCTATTTTAGGAGAAATCTCGATTTTAATTACAATGGTGCTCAGTTTGATATTTTTATTCGATGTTGGAGATGATACTGAGGAGATTGTAGAGATTTTGATCATGGTTATTGTTTTTTCGTGTATCTTGGCGCAGGTTGTTATTTGTATTATTGCGAGCTTGATTGGACTGAAAGATAAACTTTGTGCTAAGAAAGCTCCAGTTATTTTAGCTCCGAATCATGTGAAAAAAAGTGATGCTGGACTTGCTGTTGATACATCTGCAGTTTATCCTTTTAATCATGACAATTCCACCAGTGGGGGAATTATAGCTAGGTAGTTAATTTAGATAGAAAATCGAATTGAGGACTTTGATAATCAATATGGAAAGTTAGCCATATAATATTTAATTCCAAAGTGTTGATATACTTTGATAAATTCTAATAATTCTATATAAATTGAAAAATTATAAGACTGTGCTAAAAGAATATATGTTTGTAAAAATTTTACTATATAGCCTATAATATTAAAGATTCAACATCATAAAAATTACATTAAAGTCAATTTACTCCTCTGAGTTATTCCTAAATCAGAAGCAGATCTAAAATGAGATATCTCTCTTCTTAAATACGGAGACTCATACTTTTTATCCTTCTTCTGTCCATTTTCAATAGTTTTCAACAATTCATTCCTAAAACTTCCCTGTTTTTTAGTTCTTTTAGACCTATCATCAAGACTAGCTTTAATCACTTTAGGAAGTCTAGTCTTTCTATTCCTTCCAGTCATCTGATCTTTAAATCCAAAATCTTCATTTTTCTTCTCAACATCAATTCCAACACAAAACCCTTTCGAGCTCTTTTTATCCCTTCCATTACTTCCACTTTCCCTTCTATACAATTCCATAGTCGAGCATATTTCATGCTTAAACTTATTCTCAATAGCTTTAAGTTTAATTTCCAATTCCAAAGCATTTTTATTGTTGATATGAAGAATTTCAGATTCCTTATCCACCAGCATTTTATCTAATTCTTCAATTTTCTTCACATGATACTTTTTAAGTTTTTGAAGTTCTTCTACTTTGAATTCAAAAGTTTCTATTTCAAGTCTCATTTGATGCTGAACTGAGATGTGACTTCGAATGTCAGATTCAAGTTTTTGAATAAGTTTCTCGAAGATTACGAGTCTTTGAGTCAGTTCTTTTATTTCTGGATTCCTGATTGACTTTTTAAAAGATATCAAAGATGTAAGAAGCTCTTTCAAGTTATCGAAGATTTCTTCTGGTTCAAGGGTTTCTAAGGTCTCGAGTTCGACTTCGTTTACTTCATCGTCATCGAGT
The DNA here is from genome assembly GCA_006503475.1 of Stentor roeselii. Lineage (NCBI taxonomy): Eukaryota > Ciliophora > Heterotrichea > Heterotrichida > Stentoridae > Stentor > Stentor roeselii. The sequence continues at coordinate 55,836 of RSEH01000103.1, forward strand.
TTGCAGTTTTCTACGAAAGACTCTTTGAAGAGAGAGTGGATATTTTTCAATGCTTCTTCTGCCATGGTGTTCAGTTGAGATATATTGAACAGATTCGTTAAATTAGGGAAAATTGATTTTTAGATGTTTTATTGAGAAAAGTGTTTATTTGATTTATGAAGTAGTTTATTAAGCAAACGAAATCGAAGTATGCATTAAAATTATATCAAATATATATAAGAGATAAAAGAAATCAAAGTTTGCTTTACAAGTATATCAAATTATATAAAGAGATAAAGAAATCGAAGTATGCTTTAAAATTATATCAAATATATTACTTAGAAATAAAAGAAATCGAAGTATGCTTTAAAATTATATCAAATATATGTAAAGAGACAAAGAAATTGAAGTATGCTTTAAAATTATATCAAATATATATAAAGTGACAAAGAAATCGAATTATGCTTTAAAATTATATCAAATATATTATAAAAAGACAAACGAAATCGAAGTATTCTTTAAAATTATATCAAAAATATTATAAAAAGACAAACGAAATCGAAGTATTCTTTAAAATTATATCAAATATATTATAAAGAGACATGAACAAAGACTTGCTGATGAATCTCACTCAAAAGGAGCTCAAGGCTAATATGAATAGACTAGAAATCGCTAATCAGCAGCTGATGGAATTACTCAGAACACTTGAAGAGGAACAACAAGAACTTTATTACACTAAAGAAATGATGGTCAAGACTCTTGCTGAAATAGCTCCAAAAGAAGAAAACGTCATGGAAAGGGTTTTATCGAAAGCAAGAAATATGTTGAATGGTTTTTGGAAAAAAGATACTGCTAGTGAAGATAAGGATGAGTGGAATAAGATTATGAAAGAACTGGAATGAGATAATATTTTATAACTAAATGAAATTAGGATTCTTGACAATTAATTTCAAGGAGAAGGTTTTTTAGAGTGAAATTCTTTGAAGTCAAAGAGAATTTTTATTTCTAACAAGATGATGGAATTCTTCACATTTTGTAATAGGAAGAGTTTCGAATTCATGTTTATGAATCAGGTTTCATCCAGAAAGAAGATTTTGATATTCATTTTGTGATTTTTAACCAAATTTTTTTTCAAAGTCAATTTGTAATTGTTTACAATAAATGGTTGATTTAATTATTTTTCTGAGTTTATATAAATAATTTCTAGTTATTCTTAAATTCGAGGTTTTTAAACCTATGACTTGCTGATTTCACATTAAATTAACCAAACCCAAAGTTTATAACATCTTCTAAAAATTTCTTGTGTCATTTCTACTAATTTAAACTTCATGCTCTGACTTATGGTACTTCTGAAAGTTGTGACCATATTATCAAACTTTTCAAATTATGTGAAAATTTTCTCAAGGCGACTAATTTCTCGAAAAAACCCTTAAAGTTAAGCGAATCCCTAACTTCAGCCACTCCACCCAACTTTTTTCACCTTCATAATTTCTTAATCATTGCCAACTAAACATCAAGATAAAACCCTCTGAAATTTCTATTACCATTTAAAAATTCCAAAGTAAACAAGAAGAACCGTAAAATTATTTAAATCCCAAACAAATCCCAAGATTTTCCAAGTATTTCATATTTTTTTCCCAAGTAATAAAACTAGGTATAAATTTTAAGCAGCCAATTAGCTTAATTCATGAAGAGTAATTAAGAAGATAAATGGATAAGAAAGATAACCTCGCTGAAGACACTTTTTTTCAGTTTTGTCTTCAAAGTCTCACGCCACTTGTGAGTTGCAACATGTTTTCAGGAGACTTGGAAAAGATAAAATCTGAAGGCTGTCGATGTAAATGCTCAAAAAGTCAATGTCTCAAACTTTACTGTGAATGTTTTTTACAAGGCAAGTACTGCCTCGGCTGTAATTGTATTAATTGTCTTAACACCCCAGACTATGAAAATTTACGACAAAAAGCTATAACCCAGATAACCTATAAAAGAAATAGAGATTCTGCATTAAATCCCAAAAAATTTCAAGGATGCATCTGCTCCAAGACAAAATGTCTAAAAAAGTACTGTAAATGTTTCATTAAAGGTAAAAAATGCAGCGATCTTTGCAGGTGCGAAGGCTGCGAGAACTTAAGTCATTCCTAAGTCACTAAAGTTTTACCCTATTTCTTGTAAAATTCTATCCACAGATCAAAAATCAAATAAAATATGAACATCTCTTACTCAAAATCAAAACCTAATTTAAAAGCATTCACAAACCCAAGTCTTTAAAATTATTTAAAAAAGAAAATATTCAAAATACTTCTAGAAATTTCCAAAAGTTCCTTATGACCGTTTTTATAATCTATGAGCAAGTTTCTAAAAATCATTGACCCTTACATGCGTCTTGGAAGATTCGATAAGCCCATCGGGGGTTGGTTGAGTTTTTGGCCTGCAGCTTACGCAATCACTCTGACCTCCAATTATGGCTTTTTCGATCCTATTGTTATGGGAAGTGCCTTGGCAGGCACTTTCATGTTAAGAGCAGCAGGCTGCGCAGCGAATGATAATCTTGACAGAGAACTTGATAAGCAAGTCGAAAGGACCAAGACTCGCCCGATAGCTGCTGGGGAAATAAGTCCTGCTCAAGGGTGGGCTTATTGCTTGGTCAACATGGCTCCGATTCCAGCTTTGTTGTATTGGTGCGACCCGGCTGTGATATCTGTGATGTATATGACGGTTCCAGTTATTACTCTTTACCCTTTGGCAAAGAGATATTTGAAACATCCTCAGTTTGTACTGGGATTTTCAATGAATTATGCTTTTGTTATGGCATATGCATTTACAGCTGGACATCTTGACCTACAAATGCTTCCTTTTATGGGAGGCATGTGGTGTTGGACTGTCCTTTATGATACTATTTATGCTTATCAGGACTTGAAAGGGGATAAACTTGCTGGAAATAATTCAACTGCTGTTGCTTGGGAAGGGAAAGAAATGGATATTTTTGAGAGACTTACTATTGGAATGGGGGCTTGCTTTGTTTATGGAGGATATTTGGCTCAACTTGGACCTCTTTATTATCCTGCTATTGCATATACTATTTTCAAGTTTAGTAAAACTTGGGTTGGACTTGATTTGAATGATACTAAAGCTTGCTCTATTAGTTTTAGGAAAAATCATCAAATTGGAGCCTATATCTTTTTGGCTATACTTCTGGGAAAATTGTCCCAGAAGAGAAAAGATGAAAAGGTTGAAAAGGTTGAAAAGGTAGAATAGATTAAAGTTGAATTAAATTGATGCATATGAAGGTTTGAGAAGATAGTAAAGGAGGGATTTTTTTTAGTAGGTTATGAATTTTTTGTCTGGTGAAGGATGAGATATCTTCAACTCTCTAAAATAAAAAATATTATCCATTAAACAATCAACTAATCCTAAATCATCTCTAAAAAACCCCTTTAAACCAATCCTCCCACAAAAAAAAAATCAAATTAACCCTAAAATAGAACCCTATTAATTTTAAAAAATGAACAATATTCTCAAAAGTCTAGACCCTTATATCAGACTAGGAAGATTCGACAAGCCAATCGGGGCTTGGTTAGGTTTCTGGCCTGCTTCATACGCGATAGTGTTAACCTCCAACTACGGTTGCATAAATCCAATTTGGATGGGTTGCGCCGTGGCAGCCTCTTTCATGTTGAGGGCAGGAGGCTGCGCAGGGAACGACATAATCGACCGAAAGCTTGACGCGCAAGTGGAAAGGACTAAATCACGTCCAATAGCATCAGGAGAGATAAGCATTTATAAAGGCGCCGCTTTTTGCTTATTCAACATGTCGCCTGTTCCGGTCCTTTGGTATCTGTTCGAGCCTTCAATGATGCCTGTTCTTTATATGACTGCCCCAGTGATACTTCTTTACCCTCTGGCTAAACGATATACGAAGTACCCTCAGTTCGCTTTAGGGATTTCTATGAACTATGGATTCGTCAATGCTTATGCTTTTATGGCGGGACAACTTGATTTGGCTGTTGTTCCTTTCATGGCAGGGCTTTGGTGCTGGACTGTCTTGTATGATACTATCTATGCACTTCAGGACTTAAAGTGTGACAAAAAAATTGGAAATAATTCAACTGCTGTCGCATGGGAAGGAAGGGAAATGAAAGTTTTTGATAGACTCACTGTTGGAATGGGGGTTTCTTTTGCTTTGGCTGGGTACTTGGCTGAACTTGGAACCATTTTTTACCCTGCTCTTGGGTTTGCTCTTTGGAAGTTTAGTAGGACTTGGATTGGCCTTGATTTGAAAGATATGAATGCTTGTTCTGAAAGTTTTAAGAAAAATCATCGGATTGGAGGTTATATTTTCCTAGCATTACTTCTAGGCAAGTTATCTCAAAAGAAAAAACCAGAAAAACTCTAAATAATTAAAAATCACTTTAAAAATTAATATCATTTAGAAGTTCGAACAAAATACGCAAAAAGTAGCACAGCACAAGTAACAGCAGTGATAAAACCCGAGTTTTTTTCAATAATCCCTAAAATTTTACTGCCATTTCCATGCTGAACCTCAGGTGCAGGAATTTCAGTAAATTCTTGAAAACTCTCTGAAAATATTTCCATAAATTTCTGATGTTTAACATTCCACCCCATGCTTTCGTTTGCCATTCTTTTTTTCGTGAGACTATCAGAACTCATAGTTCCAATTCCTCCATCATTTCCCATAAAATGACTAACAAGTCCAATAAGAATAGTTCTGACATTCCAAGCAGGAGTCCATGTTTCAGGATGATAATTTGAGTTAGTAGTGCAGATCTTTTGATTACTGACAAATCTTCCACTAGGAGTGATCAATTTCATTGATGGAGGTGACCAAGGATAAGCCGAGGTGAATTCAAGTTGTCCATAATAAACTCCGTCTTGAAAAGGATCAGCAAGTCCATAAATAACGAAATGCCAGACAAGCCAGTCGTTAGGGTCGGGCAAGGTATGAACATGAGGAATTTTTTCCTTTTGTATACCGATGTATTCTTTTTGTAGCCTTGACTGGGAAGACATATTTATAGACAAATTTTAAATCTTCTTTGTCTTTTCAATTTATATAGATATTATATCATGAAAAGCGATGGAGTCGTCAAATACGAAGAAACAGATTCAGAGTACCTAAAAATCGATAATCTTATCTTTAAAACCCAACAAAAAATCATTATTAGCAAAAAGGAATTTAAGCCTCTAACAAACAATGATCTTAGCTTCCTGATATCTAATGAAAATAAATCGTATTTATTAAAAGATGAGAAATCTGATCTTTTTTCAAGTTACTCTAAAATTTCAAAACTTCAGAGTGAAAACTCAAATTTTTTGGCAAATTCAGCAATTTTTTCTGACCAGAATACAAAAAAAGTAGAAGAAAAACATGAAGCAAGTAAACTAGAAATACAAGTTGAAACAAATAACGTCGTTAATAGACCAAGCAGTGAAGTTTCATTAAAAAAAATCCAGGAATCCGAAAAAAAAATCCAAGAAGTGAAGAAATATGAAATCGAAGAAAAAAAACCAGATATAACAATTGCTCATCTTTGTTCACTAGTCAAATTTTTCAATGAAAACCTGAAGTTCTGCCTTCATCTTTACAAGCACGACCAAGCGATACAAATTTTATCCTCTGACATCAGCCGTTTATCGCCAAAAGAAATCTCAGAAATTTCACCTCTTATCTGCGGTAACTGCCAAGGACTTCTAATAGAAGTTCCCTTACTCTGCGGTCACAATACCTGCAAAAGTTGTTTCTCTAAAAACTTATTCCTTTTCTTATCCTCTCCTTCTTTACCCCTCTTAAAGCAACTATCATGCAAGGTCTGTTCATTGAACTACGAGTTGTGGGACATTGAAAAGTACAGCGAATCACTTTCTCAGTTCAAATCAATCAATCTACAACTTCACTGTGAAAGATGCAACAACAATTTCAAGGCAGTCTTCAACTACTGGGCCGAGTCTCCTTGTTTTCACCTTTGCGCAAGTTGCTATGCAGACCTAATCATGGTCAATGTAACTTCCTGTCTTTACTGCAACAGGTCCTTTCACTTCCGAAACAGTACCCTTCAAAGGTTTTCTTTCTGTGAAACTTGCCAAGTCTTTGAAAATTCAGTCTTCAAATGTCATCGAAACGTTCTCGGCTTTAAATGTTTTCCTTGTTTGCAGCGACTAGCAATAGAAACATCTGAAAAGGGTTTAATATTGAAAATAGCGAGGTACATCAACAAGACCTGCTTTTTCTGTGGAAATATTTTCAGTATCTGTGACATGCAGTTCAGAAACTGCGAACACCTCGCTTGTGAAGACTGTTCATCAATCCCTGAGAATCTCTGCAGTTGTCCTTAAGTGTAGAACAAGAGTAAATAAGTAGAAGGAGTCAAAAGATAACTAGTCTATTCTAATTATTCAGCAACAAACTCGCTCCGAACAAGCCAACAGTTTTCATGAGAAAAGCGACTGAGCAGAACTGTTCTCCATGGTCAAGACTTGGGATTACTGGAACTCCTTGAAGGGCAATATTGAGAAAAACAACTACTTGGATCATAGAACTTGCTTGCTTTACTCTCATTAGAATTGAAACAGCTGTCAAGAACATTACAAGTCCGAGAATCACGTTCAGGTGAAGCTCGTTCAGAAGAGGAACAAAGGTACCGTAGTGCTTCACTGTCTTCAACAAGATACTTGAAGGATGAGAAAAGTTCAGGACTCCTAAAGCGATGAGAGTTAATGAAAGAAGAATCTGGCCAGACCTTTCACACATTTATTAAATCTTTCAATGACGTGGAAAATGATGGAGGTCTTGGAAAGTTTAATTTAAAGACTTGAAATAAACAAAATGTCTCTTGATAACTTTGAAATTTTGTCGAAACTTGGAGATGGAGCTTATAGTGTCGTTTATAAGGTTAGAAGGAAGGAGGATAGCAGGACTTATGCACTTAAAAAAGTGAATATGAGCAATTTGAGCAAAAAGGAAAAGAAAAACGCTTTGAATGAAGTTAGGATTCTTGCGAGTATCAAACATTCTAATGTTATTTCTTACAAGGAAGCCTTTTTTGATGATACTGGGTTTTTGTGTCTTGTTATGGAGTATGCTGATAGTGGAGACTTGTATCAAAAAATTGTCAAATATCAGAAAAGAGGGTCTTATCTGGCTGAGAACTTTATTTGGAATACTTTTACTCAGATGGTTAAAGGCCTTAGAGCTTTGCATGAACTGAATATCTTGCATAGGGATATGAAAAGTGCAAACGTTTTTTTGAACATGGATGGATCAGTAAAACTAGGCGATATGAATGTTTCCAAAGTCGCCAAGCAAGGTTTGCTCTACACCCAGACAGGAACTCCTTACTACGCAAGTCCAGAAGTCTGGCAAGACAAGCCGTACAACATAAAAAGCGACATCTGGTCTCTAGGATGTGTTCTCTACGAAGCAACAACCCTGAACCCTCCATTCCGAGCAGAAGACATGCAAGGTCTATTCTCAAAAGTGATAAAAGGAGAATACGAGCCAATTCAAAGTCACTTCTCAAAAGATCTTCGATTCGTCATAAAAGCCCTACTTCAAGTCGAGCCAAGTAAAAGACCATCATGCGAGCAGATCTTAAAAATGCCAGCAGTTCAACGACACCTCATCAACTATTCAGACCTTCAAGACCACAACCATTTGCTAGACTCCATCAAAATGAAGGACTCAATGTCGATTTCCCTTCCTGCTCCAAACTACGCGAGTCAAGGTTCACCTGAAATGATGAAAAGTCCTTCTAAGTCTTTTAAAATCGACAGTTTTTCCACTCAAAAAGATAGAGACTTGTATTTAGAGAGGCGAAAAAGAAAGGAAGTATTGAAGGAGTGCTATGGAGGACTTAGACTGCCTAAACTGAGATATGCTGGAAAACAAAGTCCTCAGCCTATTCGGAAAATTAGAGATATTGAAGAATATTTTAGTCTGCCGAAAAGTTTGCCGGCTGCTGATCGACTCAAAAGGCTTCGGGATGCTTATTTGGCTCGCCCTGTCATACTTCGAGGGGATAAATATTGAGATTAATGATAATAGATATGGACTTGCAACTTATTAGTCAAGGGGCTGAAGGGGTAGAGGATATTTAGAGAGTTTATACTTGTAGGTTTCTGGGGAAGACAGCTGTTAAGAAGGAAAGGATTAAGAGAAGTTATAGGCATTCTGTACTTGATAATAAACTTAGGGAAAAAAGATTGCTGCTTGAAGCCAGAGCATTGGTCAAGTTATATAAAGAAGGTGTTCCAGTACCATGTCTTCTCTTTGTGGATAACACTACCTGCAGCCTATTCATGGAATATGTAAGTCCAAGTATATCGCTAAAGCATTTCTTGATTAGTTGCAAAAACATTCCAGAAGTACTTTTAAACGACTTAGCAAGCCAGATTGGTAAAAATATAGCTTTAACACACAACGCTCAGTACGTTCACGGTGATCTGACAACATCAAACATGCTTTTAAAACCAAAAATAAACCTAGCAAGTGAAGCTCTTCAAGATTTTTCAGTTGAAGACTACCTGACAAGTCCTTCAATCTTATATTTAATTGATTTTGGATTATGCTACGGTTCTAACTCAGCAGAAGACCTTGCCGTTGACCTCCATGTTTTAGAAAAAGCAATTGGAAGTGCACATCCAGATTACCCTTCATTTGTAAGTTTCAAGTAGTTTATTGAGATTTTGGCTGAATATAAAAAATACAAGCACAAAGCTGACTCAATACTCACGAAACTTGAACAGGTCAGGGCCAGAGGACGCAAAAGACTTGCTTTCGGGTAATTATTAAAGCCTATTTAGAGGAATATCTAGAAAAACACAAAGAGCTGTTATGTCGTCTATCACGTCTTCTTCGTTTTTCCATCTTTTGGTTGCTTCCTTCACTATCGCCTCGCAGACCCCTTCGCAATCTGAGATCATCAGAGAAGGAATGCCAATTTTAACAATCTCTTCATTAGATATAAATTCGAAAACCCCATCACTTCCCAAAACAATAAACTTATCTTCAGGAGTCAAATTCAAAGAAGCAACTTCAGCCTCACAAGTAACTCCAACAGAAGCAGCGACAGTATCGCCTAAAGATCGAGACATAGCCAATCCAGGTAAATCCTGATTTTTAAGCCAAACCCTTGCAGGTCCAGCAGGATTTCCATTTTCATCTTGATAAGCCTGGACCCTTCCTCCATTAAGATAAATCCTTCTGCTTTCATCATGATTATCCGGTTTATGATCTCTCGACAATGCAATGGCCATCCACTTTTTTCCATTCTTAGCCGGGTCCTTCGAATCAATCAACTGTCTTGCAAGCATAGACCTTGAGTCTCCAACATTTGCGCAATACAAAGTCCTTCCTTGAATAAGAACAACATTAAGAGTACTTCCACTGAACTTAACATCAAGATTTGATTTGAGTAACTCTTCATTCGTTTTCATTATGCTCGTCTTCAGAGCTCGGCTTGGGTTCGAGTGAATGTCGGGACTCGCTGCGAGAAGCTGAGGAAGTCTTTGCTTGATGAAGGAAGAAACTTCTCCGCCGTAGAAGCCGTGCCCGTCGAATACTCCGAAGAGGTAAGAGTCTTGATGGTTCGCGAAGTTTATGTGGGCGAAGTAACTGTCTTGATTCGTCTTTGAAGTGTTTCCTGGAATGTATCCTGTGTTTGAAATGAAGAAATATTTACTCACTACTGGAAGGGAAGAACAGGGGTCTAGGCTGAACTTACGGGATTTGCTTGGAGTCTTTGATGTTGAGGATCTTGGGTTTTTTGGATCTTTTTCTAATGAGGAACTCGTTGGTCTTTGACTTACAGAAAAAAAACGACGGTGAAGAGGATTTTTTGAGGAAAGGTTTTTGGGAGTACTGGACTTCTGTCCGTAGGCTGTTAGGGGACTTGTTGAGATACCCAAACTGTTACTTTTAGAATTTTCAGATTTCTTTCCCTTATTTTTTGCATGTTTTTTCAATTTTTGCGGTGAGATTAGTTGAAAAATCGTTTCTTTCCCCTTCATATGTCTAGAAGCAGGAGTATGAGAATGTTTCGTCTCTCCACGATTTTTGCGTTCATCCATTTATTAATCGAGTAATAAAGAACACTCTAATCAACCTTTAAAAAACCTTCAAAACCTTCAAAAACCTTTTCCAATCAAAAATTTTCTATAACCCCAAAAATCCCAAGTTAAAAACTTTAATAATCTCCAAACTTCTTTCATCAAATCTTCATTCGTTAAAGTTTCGTAATTTAAAATGGAGCAAGTGAATAATTCCAAGAATCTTTGCCTAATTCAATACGCCCATACAATCAACTTCCAAAAACGGCCGCCAAGCCAAACTAAAAATTTGTTTACACAGAAGAGAATCGTAGCAAAAGGTTTAATTATCAAAGGAAACAACAAAGAAAACGAAGGACTGGCTTCTCAAGAGACAAAGTTTAACTCGTCATCTGAGCTGAAAACAAGCAGATCTTCATTTTCTCCTCGAAATCTCAGTTTGACTGAGCGAATCGAGAAAGTCACTTTTCGTAATAGAAACCTTCTGCAAGTCATCAGAATTCGAGAAGAAAACATTCGAACGACCTTGTCTCAGTTAAAAATCGACTTTAATTCGAAAGTTCACTCAATAAACAATGAAATTAAATCACTTGAAGAAAAGAAAAAAAAAATTTTGGATCAACAAGATTTGTTGAAAAGTGGGGAAATTGCGAGACTGGTTAATGAAAACTTGAATTTTAAGCAAAATATCGAAAATATCAACCAGAAGTTGAATTTTATTAAGAGAAATATGATTGATTTTAAAGTTCAATCAGTTGTTAAAAGTCAAATAAAACTTCTTGAATCTTATGAAAGCGAATATATTAAAACTGGACAAGACCTGAAACATCAGCTATTGAAATTAAGAAGCTCAAATATTGAATCTGAAACTGTTCAGAGGTTCTTTAAAGACAAACAAGAATTATTAGAAATTTTTTCTGTGATCAGTAAACTAAAATACGTAATTTTGAAAAGGATTGAAAAACTTCCGATAAAAATAGAAGAGTTTGATAAATACGATAGAAAAGTTGAGAATTTCGAAGTTTTTGATATTGTTGAGAGGATTTTAGAGAAAAGTAAAAATTTGAGAATGCTTGTTTCGGATAAATTCGCTGAGGATTATACTGAAGTATGTAAAAATATGTGAGTAGGGACCTTTTTTAAGTTTAAAATATGAGTTTAGTTTAGAAAAATCAAATTAGAATTATTTAAATTCTAACCAACCTCAAATCTCATAAAAAATATTCAAAATCACCTTGAAAAGTTCAACTATTGAATAATTATATTAATAAGAATCACACGAATCTTTAAGAAAAATAATCATCTTCCCAGTCTTTCTTAGTAAAAAAAATGTTTATCATTCTCGATCTTCAGTGTGAAAAAAATCAAAAATAAATATCATGGAATACAAAACACGTCAAATGACTCTAAGAGATTATTTAAATTCGCATCAACAAAAAATCTCACTAGGCCCTTTTGATATATCAGAAGGAGACCTGCTTGAGCTTTGCTATTTTTACGTGCACAGCAAATCCTTACTCTTAGGCAAAATAATCCAAGTCGCATTAACCAACCTAGATGCAGTCATTTTCTTCGATATGAGTTTTTCCCTCGACTTTCCAGAAATTCAAGACGAAAAAATTCTAAAATACAACATTTTTACTGCCTGGGAGTTTCTTTTGTATCTCAGAAGTCTTTTTTCATTTCTAAAAGACTCAAAACTTCGAGTTCTTGTTGTGATTGACTCTTGGAACACATACTTTTGGACTGAAAACTCTAGAGAAAAATTACTTATTTCGCAATTGGAAAAAAAATGCTGGGAAAGCGTTTTTGAACTAAAGGAAAAATTTTCTGCGACTTTTATTATTTGTAGGAAAACTGGGTACTATGGACAATATTTTTTTGAGACTAGCTTCGGGAAGTTTAATGCTGTTAATATTGCGAAGGTCGAAGGTGTTAAAGGATTTGGACTCACTGATCCTATGATTATGGAAAATTCGAATGAGTTGTTGCATGTTCTTGTTGATCAGGATTATACTAGAGCTTGGTCTTTTCAAGCACCTTTCACATGGAAGACTTTTGAAAAAATTGAGTTGAAAACAGGATTTGAATAATCAAGAATTTTTTTAAGTTTAATGTGATGAGGGGAAATTATGAGAATTTATTATTTTTGTAGTTTTTTTATCATGCTAGAAACTTTAAATTAAGCATTGATATCAAATTTTTTAATAATTATGTCTCTAAATCAGAACTAATCTGCTAAGAATAGTAATTATTTTATAATATTTATAAAGTCAATTTAGAAATGCATTTAGATGAGGAATTATATTAAGAAGTTCATTGAATCATATTGATAAAGTAAATAATCACAATAAAGTAGAAAAATTGTTGATATTATTAAATTCAGTTGAAGTAATGAAAAATTTTAGTTATTTCTTGAGAATTAATTATTGAATTTTTTGAAGCCAATTTGCATTTCAAACTCTTCTTATATTATACTAATATGATTAAAAAATTGATCATCACAGATTTGAATTATTTTATATATTACTACACTGTTTCTAAAAATACAAAATTTTAACCAAATTAAACTAAGTATCAAGTTTTATCATTAGGCTTAGTAATTTTATATCATTTTACTAAGGCAATTCTATCCAAATCCCTTAATCTTCATTTATTCGTATAGATTTATTTGTTTAAACTTGATAATGGTTTCTAGTTGAAGAAATTATTATGGGTTAATTCTCTTCAAATATAATCTGCTTTATATAAATTTCAACTAATTAAATATCAAAATTTACAATTCCTTTAAAAACTTATTTCTCGTAATAATTAAGAATAGCAATTCATTTTTTCAGTTTGACTCTCTAGCACTTCTAATTTAAATAACTTCAAATTCTTGTTTCCACTTTTATTAAAATAAAATTATATATGTTTATACTTTAAATAAATTATTCTAGAAGCTTTTATCTCTCTTTTCTTTATGTTCCAAAAGTCTCTTCGTCCAAAGATTATTTGATTTAAGATTTAATCGAACAAATTTTTTTTTCTCATCAGAAAAAAATTCTTTAATAAATCTTATTTCCTCTTTTTTTTCGTTTTGTTTTCGCTTTGATCTAAAATCTGGAACTTCCAAATCTGTATTACCTGAAGATTTGTTCGGAAAGCAGCCCATTTTTCAAGTATAAAAGAATTTTAGATGTCGGTATAGAAAATGAATTTCTAGACTAAATTCAAACAAAGCTAAATTTGATAATTAAATTTGTTTTAGTAATTACATGTTTTATACTACTTTAAAGTGCTAATTTTAATTTTCTCCTAATCTAATCCATTCTATTTTCGATTATTTAAGGAAATCTCAAATTTGGGGCTTTTAATACATCAATTTAATTAAATGATTAAATTGGTACTATTCTGAATTCATCAACATGCTTTCTTACTGATGATTTTCCTTAAAATTCCATAATTTCTTTGAATTTATCTTTAAATCATTTATTATTTGAAACTTGCAAAATTTTCCAAAAATTGATTGCATTACATAAACTTTCATTTCTCTATCCCGAGATAATAAAAATATCCCAAACAATTATACTAAAATTTCTTCTAAAACACTTTTATCACAAAAAATCTCCCCTTAAAGACATTTTCACCATAATCACCTAACCATTGTTGAAATAATCTAAATGTCATCCGGGTACGGGCCAAAAGTTCTAATCTCAATATTTTTAGCTTATGCTGTGAACATCATCCAGCTATTCCAAGCCCTTTCATTCCTGAAGAACGTTCCAAGGTCAGGAAGCTGGAGGTCAGAAATAAAAGATTTCATCGACGACTGCAAAGACCTCGCAATCCGAGTTGAAAACGACGAGTTCATCGCGATGTACTCAATTTCAGCAGGTATATGCGGTACAACAATAATCCTTTACATGATCTTCGTCGACTTCATCCACGCCCAAAACAAGAAATTTTCATTCCTGACGCCAATTCAGTTCATTCTTGAATACCTGGTCTTCGGCGTCGGGTTCATTCCAATGATATCAAAGTTCATCGAAGTCCAGATCTGCAACGAAAACGAGAAAATCGACGTTCATCACTCAGTCAAATGTTACAAACATGAACAGATGGTGCTTCTTCAAGTCGGCTTCGTCTTCATCGGAATTTCTTTCCTGATCAACACAGTCATCATCCCCGCTCTTCGCTTTGAACGAAATGGAGCTGAAAAGTTGAGAGACAATGAGAACTATATCGAAGCGATTTATTATTTGGTACTTGTTTTTGCTTCTTCGCTTTTTGGATGGCTTAAAAGACCTGAGGCTGGAATTGTCTTTTGCTCTGCGGCGCTTTTATATGCGCTTATTTTCGAGTGCTATGAAAGGGTTTCAGTCGCTTGTAGTCGATGTGGAGTCTTTGCTAGCTTGATCTGGGTTTACTCTGCAGCGTATCGGCTTAGGCGCCATCATGATGACGGGAATAATATGATTTATGCACTTCCAGTCGCTTATTTGGCTGGAGTCGCTTTAAGGGCTGTTAGGCAGTTGTTTGTCAAGAGAAAGTATGGACTCACTAAGGTTAGTAATTAGGGGTAATGGCAAACATTAGAGGAGTCAATGATTATAGGCAGGGACTGCTGGGAGGACCTGATCCGACTAGTGCCATGCTTTTACAAGGGTTTCCTTTGGGATCTCCACAAGATGCTCGACGAGAGAGTTTTTGGCAGATGATGAAAATCTTGATATGTCCATATCTAGAAAAAAAGTCATTTACCACTGTGATCTGTCTGATAAACACTCTTCTATTCCTTTTCTGCTGCTTTTACGACTCCAAGCCCGGTTCATTTCTGGTGCCAACAGCCGATTGCTTAACAAAATTCGGAGGAAGAGACAATGAAAAGCTTTTAAAATTCGAAGTCTGGCGTTGGGTGACTCCAGTAGTTCTCCACGCGAATTTCAGTCACTTTTTCATCAACATAGTCTTCATCCTTGCATTTGTTTCAAGAGTAGAACATGGAGTAGGTCGAAAAAAATGCATAATTATCTACTTTTTAACAGCAGTTGCTGGAAACATCCTTGGAGCGCTTGGAAATAAAAACCTTGCAGTCGGTTCTTCAACAGCGATCTTTGGAATACTGGGATCGATGATTGGCTGGATTACGCTGAATTGGAATGGACTTGCTGGAAATGACAGTAGACTGCCTAGTTTGATTATTTTACTGCTTATTGCGATTTTCAATCTTATGATTGGAGGAATTGAGAATGAAGTTGATAACTTTGGACATTTAGGAGGACTCATTGAAGGGTTTGCTCTTTCTTTAGCTGTTTTTCAACCACTTGTATCTGGGGAACGAGAAGCGAGGTTTAGGAAAGTAGGATTTGTTGTTAGTGGCCTTGCTTTGGTTGGGGGCTTGGTAGCTTTTTATCTTAAGTTGTGAATAAGAATATGGGCAACTTCATTTTGATGGAGTGAATTTTGAGTTGTTTAGAAAAAAATCAGTCATTTACTTAATTATCTTAAAATTAGCTAATTTTAAATACTTCTAACAGATCTTTTTCAGATATCATTTAATAAAACCAGGTAGTAATACTAAGACTTTTTTCTACATTCATTACCTTAATATATATTTTATAAATTTCCTCATAATAACTTGATTTCTTATATCTATGAATCTGGTAACATTAATGTAAAACTTCAATTTTAACAACCTAAACATCATTCCCATATCTAAATAAACATCATGTCTGATGTGGAAACCCTCGTGAAATTCAAAGACCTAGGAATCTCAAAACCATTTTTAACTCAAGCCTTAGACTACTTCAACTTCAACTACGCGACCCCAGTTCAAGTCCTCTGCATTCCAAAAGCTCTAAACGGTTCCAATCTAATAGTGCAAGCAAAGAACGGAACAGGAAAAACTCTAGCATTTGCATTATCATGCTTAGAATTATTAGATTCCCAAAATTCAAATCTTCAAGTGATAATCCTGACATCAACAAGAGAAGTAGCAAGCCAAATCTACGACTTTATAAATGAAATGACTTTTTCAAGCGAGTCTCCAATCTTCTCCCTTCTCTGCTGCGGAGGATATTCAAGACGCGACACAATAAAAGCCTTTCAACAAGGAGTCCAAATCCTCATCGGAACAGTCGGAAGAGTCAAAGACTTGACCCAAAAAATCATTCCAATCAACTCAGTCAAACTTCTGATCCTCGACGAAGCTGACAAAATCTGCAGCGACTTAGAAGCTCTTTTTTCAAAACTCTCTAAAACCTGCCAATTTCTCGCATTTTCAGCGACTTACACTCAAGGAACAGAGCAGTTTCTAGTAAATAAAATAGAAAAAGCTGAAATACTTAAAGTTTCTGGAGATGATACAAAATTAAAGAAACTTCAGGAGTTTTATGTGAGTTGTGCAGATGATTTCAAGAAAAAACTGTTGAAAGTACTGGAAATTTTAAATACTGTGCCTTTTCATCAGTGTATTATTTTTCATAATTTCAAAGTGCATGGAAGTGACCTGGCATCACTTTTGAGGGATCATGGATTTGCAAGTCTTAACATTTCAAGTGACTTGAGTCAAGAACAGAGAATTGAAGTGATGAGGAACTTGCGGTTCTTTAAAATCAAGGTGATGCTGAGCACTGATATTGCAAGTCGCGGAATCGATGTGCTTAACCTCAACTTGGTTATTAATTTTGATTTCCCTGTTTGTAAAGAAGTTTATGTTCATCGAGTTGGACGCGCTGGTAGGTTTGGGTCGTCTGGAGTTAGTGTCACGATTTGCACTCAGGATAATCAGGTCTTTCAGCTAAATGAATTCTCAGTTGTTAGACATTTTGATAGTTTTGATAAGGGTTGTTATCAGATCAAAAGTATCAGTAATGAAGAGGATTTTATTGAAGAACCTCAGATGGATGGGTGGGTTGATGTTGAGCCTCAGGAGTCGCCTGAGTTGAAGTTCACATATCCTGTTAGTTTTGATCAGCTCAAGGAAATTTTTTGTGAATTTTGCTCAGTTGATGGAATCGGTGATCATTGTCATTGCGAAGTGTGTCGGGAAAACTACTCTTTTATAAAAAAGTACTTAATTTAAAAATACTTAAAAATTAATGTTTATTGAAGGTTCTTTATTTAACTACAAAAAAGCCCTACCTTTATAATCCTTCCCTTAAATTAAAATGATCAGTTTAATAATTCAAATAATTCCAAGAATTTAAGAATCTTAAAAAAAAAGATATGAAAAAATCTTAAACTTTACCCTATCATATTTTCATTAAACTATCTAAGTCCCAATCCGATTCTTGATCCAAGCCATCATTTTTTTCTCTAGTTTAGCCACAGGACATTCAACTATTAAATAAAGCAAAACAGCTGAGACAACAGAAAGCAAAACAATTCCAAAAAACCTAAAAAGAATAAAAATATCTTCAAAATAAATCCCTTGAGGAGTGTTCATACAGCTGAAAACAATCCACATCGGATGGACCAAATAAAACGCAAAGCAAATTTTCGAAGTCAGAGCAAAAAAGTCATGAGCTAAAACATCATAAAAAATCCCTCCATATCCAAAGACCATAGGCAACGTAAACCCAGCAAGTCCAACAGTAAACCCGATATGTTCAGAAGCCAAGAACAAGACCCTGAACCACTTAGGCCAATAGTCCCCGCCATGCTGATCATAATTATAAGGCAAGCAAATCATAGCCAAGATCAAAGCGATTCCTCCAGCCATAGCAATAATTCTAAATTTCTTGACATGCACCCAAGCAACAGCTTTATATTCCCAGGTCTTCTTATGGTTAATCAAAGGCTCTGAAGTTTTATCTTCATAGTTAATCGAGCCAAGTTCGATTTCAACCTGTTCTTTCGGCTTGTTCTTCACCCTTTCAAAGTCAACTATAAGAAAGCCAAGAGTGATTCCAATGATATAAGCTCCCATCCTGTCGTAAGGCTTGATGTAAATCTGGGTAAACTGCTCTTCATTCATCAGCCCTCCTGAAGCACCGGGGAGGTAATCATTGACAGAACCTTGAACGATGAGACAGATGAAGTTTGCTAGGATCAGCAGGGCACAAGTCAGGTACCCGTATAGCTTTTTGTGGTACTGCAACAGAAGTAACAACGGCGAAAGCAGGTAAAACTGCATATCACACGCGATGTACCAGCTCCAAGACATGCAAGAGTATTCAGATGTCGGTAAAAAGTTGTTTAAAAGCACGAAATTACTCCACCAGTAATCAGAACACCCTACTTCTGTAGAATGTTCATATAAATACCAAGCAGGACCAAAGCCCAGATAAGGAAACAAGAAGATGTAGAAGTAAGTCGCTACCATATACAAAGGAAGAATCCTTATCGCTCGATGAAGGTAAAAAACGCCCCAACTCATCTTTCCGCCATTACGATTCATGTGACTCATGGAATGATAAGCGAGTAAAAACCCTCCAATCATGAAAAAGACGTCAACTGAATAAATCCCGCTATAAACCGGACGATGTCTGAAGCTTTTCATCATTTTCAAAGCGGACCTCAAGTTAATGACAGGTCCAGAGCCGTAATAAACATACATATGCGCCAGGCAAATCATCAGCATTGACAAAACTTTCAGTCCGTTCAATGCCTGGGTATTCGACTTCGACTCAGACAGATGCATAAATTTTTTCCAGTTGCCGATAAGGGAAAATATCAGAAGTGTCTCGAATTTCTTATCAATTTCACTTTCAGGGTACTTCAAACTAAGATATTCGATAAAAGTAGAAGTGATGAGAACTCCTGAGTAAACAACGAGAACCAAAACGAAAGCGAAGGCAGATCCTGATAATTCACGGTTGTTGTATTTTTCGGAGTCTTTGATTGTGGGTTTGTTGAAATAGTGCCCGATTTGTGTGCCTTTGTAGTAATTTGAAAGGTCTTTGGAAAGGTCAACTAAGTCTTCACTTGTGCAGGCTATTGGAGCGCAGAGGCCTAGGACTTGGTTCATGTTGCTTAGCTTGGTTACTAGCAAAAAGTAACGAGCGTTGGAGATGTTCAAGCAGTCGTCGTATAGGCCTAAGTCGTTTAAGTCTCTTCCTGAGTTGTAGATTAGGTTTAACCCGTGCTTGTAGTCTCCGCTTACTATTTCTTTGTAAGCATTTTCACAGCTTTCTTTACTCGCTTTTGTTAAAAAATCGCTTAGAAATATTAATCTCAACAGAGAAAAGACCATTTATATGAAATTGAGCAAGAGAATTGAAACAGTTGATTTTGATTATTTTTTTTTAAGTTTTGTTATTTTATGGTTTATGTGATTTCCTGATTAGGATTGTTATGTTTATGAAATTTGAAAGGTTTGAAGTTTTGAGTTTATCTTTTGGAAATTAAAAGTTATACAAAGTGTTTAAAAAATTTTCATTTTTTTTTCCCATGATTTTAGACTCAGGAGTTTTTCTAATCGAAACAAGGATTTCATGTAACTTTTCTTTTTCCTTCATGGTTTTCATGGCGATTTCTAATTTTTTCTTGACACTTTCTTCCTTATTTTTTTTCATCGCATCGATTCTCTGACTATCACTGATTTGTTTTTCAAGTACATTTTCCCTTTTAAACTTTCTGTTTATTCCTTACAAGATCCTTTTCTTCCTCTCAGCATTATTCAAAGCCTCTTCATCCTTAAGCCTCTGCATTTCACTTCGAATTTCAAGTTCTTTCATCCAGTTCTCATGTTTTTTCTGCAACAAAGAAGACGATATTTTCATTTTTCTTTCAATAGCTTTTCCCTTCTTTTCCTCAATTTCTTCCCTTTCTCTAATCTTACTCTGCACCTTCAACGCTCTTTCATCATGTTTTTCTTTGTTTTTTTCCCTGTTTTCCGCCTGTTGTCTGAGATAAGAAAACCTTCTGTCTTCAGCAGTTTTGTTCTTCATGACAAGTTTTTGTATTTTTTCAACAATGTTCAAATCCTGGTTCAAAGATTTCTCCTTTTTCGAGTTCCTTTCAAGCATCTTCGAAGCCAGGTTTTTCTTGGTTTGAAGAGTCATCTGGTGAAGAAGAGTCGATTTCTGCATTTTTTCCTCGTATTTCGAAATTTTCTCGTCAATTTCAGACTCGTATAAACTTTCAGATCGTGATCTCGCCGGCTTCATTTCGTAGAAACGGTTCTGGCAGCGAAAGCGTTTTGGAGAGGCGGAGTTTGTTGGTCGGATGATGACTTTTAAGCATTTTAGTTCACTTTTCTTGATTTTTTCCAGGTTTTCCTTCTGCTTTTCCTTGAATTCCTCGATTTTCACGCGGGCTTTACTGACGGCGGACTGGGCCTTTTTCTTGTTTTTTTCTCCTGATTTTAATCTTTCTTCGATTGCCTTCCGTTCGTTGAAGGTATCTCGAAGGTCGAAGTAGGTCTTATCAACAAGTTTTTTGTAATTATTTCTTGTTTTCCGCATCTCGTTGTCAGAGTCTTCCACGACTGAAGTCAAAAGGACTTCTTTTGGATATCTTGACTTCGGCTGGCTTTTTGCTTTTTTTTCTCGGTTGTGGATGATGTCTTCTCGCACGAAGCTCTTTATTTGGCGGATCAGTTCTTGTTGTTTCCGTGAAAAGTAGTTAAAACGAAGTGCACGGATTTCAGAAGAAGTTTCTCGATTTCCGAAGTCTTCGATTGAGTGCTTTTCGAGTTCTGATTCTTCGATGCCGAGATTTTCCATGGCTTTGCGGATTCGAGGGTTGAAGATATCTAGTGTGTAGTAGTCCATTGTTAATATTTTGATGAGACTTTAGACAGTTAAACTTCAGAATGGTTTACAAGATGAAGGATTTTAAAGTAATATTATTAAAATTTTCAGTGAGTCTTAATTGAAGAAAAGTTTTTAGTTAAAAGTTGAAAGATTAGGATTAGTGAAATAATTTCTTATTTTTTTAAGAGATTTGATTTGGTAAAACTTGGAAAAATATTCAGTTTTCCATTTATTCACCTTTGATGAAGTGGAGTAAAAATTCTGAATAAATGGATTTCAGAGAAATTGGCAAGTGGGAGCATTCAGGAAAAACCGAGATCTACTACGATAAGATTTTTAGACACTACATCGTTAAAAACAAATCAGTGATCGAAGTAAAACCGCTAGGAGTTCGAGCATCATTCATAGTGAACATGGACAAATCATCAAAAGATCTCTGCACCCAGCAGTTCACTCATCTCTGTATAAACGTTCCCAGAAGTTTAATATGCAGTGTATCAGAAGACAACTCATTGGTACCCTTTAAATAGTTACTTTTCCGCTACAACTCCTTCAAAAGTTTTAAACTCTTGCCAGATAAATCAAAATTTTTAGGAGTTCATTTTTTATCATCACATTACTCAGACTGTTTCTTGTTCATCGTCTCAACTTCAGGACTTTTTCTTTACAAGACGAATTCAACGACGTCTTCTGTGACTTTGATTAAAAGTTTTCAATTGACAGTCTCGGACTACTCATTTGAGGAGAGCGAAGGGATTCTAGTGTTGGTCAGTCCTCAAGGGCAGGTGTTTGTTTACGACCTGTACCAACAGAACGGAAGCAGATACTTCCAAATCAGCACTTTCGACCTGATTTACGATAAGGGAAGCACCCGACAAGTAAGTTCAGGGGCGAAGGCGGTTAATTTGATGGCGTATGTCAACAGGTTGGATCTGAATCAAGTGAAACTCGCCTTGATTTATAAAAAGTTGTTTTTTCTTCATTTGGATAACCTCACTGGAAGGCTTTACTTGTTCGCTTTGGATAATCCTCAGTTGCCCTCGTTGTATGCAGCGATGAATGTTGGAAGAGGACTTTTTGCTATTGGGATCTCTGAGAACCTGCTTACGATTATGAACTATAACACCCAGGAAACTCTTTTTTTTGATATTCAGAACCAAATTAATGACTATTTGGCAAAGGTCAGTCATTCGGATACAGCTGAAGACTCTTCAGTCATTTCTGCTCCTTTTAGACTTACTCCTGATGTTTTCTTTGTAGACGATGAAATTTTAGCTGATCTTCAAGCCGCGTCTTTAAAAAACATCGACCTGAGATCGTCTGAACTGATTGAATGCAACCCTGACGAGGTGAAATCAATAAAGTTCTTACTTAGACGAGTCAACTGCAAGATAAAAGTTCTTGAAAAGATAAAAAAGTCAATTATGAACCTCCTTCCATTAAAACAACTGGAAATTATCTTCAAGTCACTCGGAAGGTCCTATCAGAAGCTGGAAAAAGACACGGAATATGAAACCAACAGCAAAAAACAGGCTGAAAACTCAGAGCACTTAGAAGAAGGCCATGAAGAAGTGAACCTTAACATTGAAATGAAAAATGATTCAGGAATAACAGTTTTGTTGCAGTCTGATCTTTATTTTTGTGTCTTCGCACCGGTTTATAAGGAAATCAATGATTTTAGGTATTTTGCTGAAGTTTTGTATTCTTTCATGCATTTTTTAATGGAACTTTCAGTTGACGTTCATCTCAGCATTCAGTATCTTTTTTTTAAAGTCCTGGTAAAAAATGCGGAATTCGTAAAAATTCAGAAACTTGTTGAAATTAAGTTTTTCAATGATTCTCAAGATATTGCACTTTTTCTTACTAGTCTTGGGAAAACTGAAACTATTAAAGGATTTCCCAATTGTTTTAACTTGGGAATTGATATGCTTAATAGACTTAAATTGTTTGAACTTGTTGCACAGGAACTTGCTGACCAGGAATATTACTTTGAAACTTTAGAGGTTATTGGTGGGAAGATGATTTGTAACCTCGAACTTAGAGCTTTTGCTGAAGCTAATTGTGGATTTTTAGTTGATTTTTAAATAATAATAATAGCATCAATCCCTTATTTCAAAAACAATATTCCTTAAACACCAAACCAACTCCATCAATCCACACCAAAAAACTAAACTTAAAACTGTCTTAAAATTAATAATCTAACTGAGTCAGCAAAGCAGCCCCTCTCTTAATCCAATGACTATCACTATGTTGTTTTTGCATATTAAGCATAATAGTCAACACAAAGTTAGTCGAGTGTCCAGTAGTAGAAAGTGTTCCAGCCCTTCTCGAAGTTTTATAAACAGGGCATTCATACGAGTGTTTCTTAGGCTTCTCAGCGATTTTACAAGGTTTAAGCCAAATAACCGGTATACTCGAATAAAGCACTTTAGGAAGCTGTTCATTAAGACACTTCAAATTATCATCCCATCGAGCGCCATCAAGGAAAAGTCCATGAACATAGCACCCATCAGTCGGCGGCGACATGATCACATCTTTCGACTCACTTTCAGGGAGAACCTCAAAGTCATAAGTCAAAGTATCAATAGGAATCTTATACTTCCTTGAAAAATTCTGCATAGTTCCCGTCAAAAACGACTGAGTAAAGAAAAATCCTGAAATCCAAAAGACCTGAGGCGCTCCATTGTTAATCCAGTCCTGCATGAAACTGAGTCTTGCAATGAAATCGTCGATCCACTGCGCAAGTGGCTTTAAAGAAGGATAAGACACGTTTTTCCAAAGGTCAGGAACTCGATTGTCGAATAAAGAATTTCCGACTTTTTCTAAGTCTGCTGACATTGTAACGAGACCTGCAACTGCTTCTTTTAGTTGAACTGTGGATGACCGGACTACTTGCAAAAGACGGTTGAATCGAATGAGCTCTTGAATTAAAACTGTGTTCATGCTTTCCTCGTACATCATTGGGTATGATTTTGTGCATTCTTCTATGTCGAAGAGCTGAGGCATTCTTTTGAAAATTGAAACTGCTATTTCAGTCATTTGCTGCTCTGGGGTCTTGTCGCTACCGCCTGATGTTCTTGGAAGGAGAGTTAGACAAGTACTTAGTAATTGGAAACTTTCATTGATCGCACTTGTTATTGATGCGTTGTCGTGTAAACCGAATACTTCAGTCATATCGTAGTGAGGGAGGCGCTCTTCGATGTAAGTGATGTAGTTTTGAACGCCCCCATCTCCTGGTATCTCATACGACTGACAATCATTAATACGATAAGTATCTCTCAAAATTTCAGGAGTATAAAAATCAGCTAAAATAGTATTAATCGCTCTTCTATCCCAAACATCAGTAACTCTTCCTCCATAGTTTGCCTCAGCAACCATATACTTCAAAGCATCCCAAGGAATGACTTCATATTCATTCAAAAACATGCGCAGCTGAAAGAAAGAAATCGACAAGTCACTCATGGAGAACTCATAAGGAATATTCCATCCCAGCGCTCCAAACTTGCGTCTTTCCTGAATCAAAGCATGGAAAAAGCTGAGTCCATAGACCAGTCTTTTGAATTCTTTTAACTTAGAGCAGTCCTCAAAAATAGCAGGTTCATAAGAATAGTAACTTCTAATAAGATTCTTTTTAAGACCTTTCGGCGGCTCATTAGTGATTTTTATGCCTGACTGAAGGATGGAAACTGGAAAAGTCTCTGAAGGCATTGAAGTGAGCCATAGTCTGAAGTCTTCATGAGTGGTCTCAGGGACTATTTCATCGACTCTTCTTTCTAATGTCGTGATCCAGCTGCCTGCCAAGTGACAGTTCTGCAAAATCACCCAGCCTCCTTCCCCAATCGCCCTGTCCAAGGCGGCTTCAGCCATAGGTCCTTGTTTATCTCCTAAAGAAAGCGAGGTCTTGTTCTTGATATTCAAAGACTTTGCAAGTTTATTGATTTCAGTGATCGGGTCAACTCCAGGACTCAAGATAAAAATAATAGGAATAGTGGACCCTGAGTCTTTAAATGAAATCTCCAGGTTAAAAGGTGGAGGCGAGATGAACTCTTCACTTAATTCAAGTTTAATCATATGCTCGATTGCAGGGATTACTTTATCAGGCCTCAACACCCTTAAAACTATGATTTTCTGGAAATGAGATAATTTCTGGTCAATCCCTCCAGGCCAGGGCATGTCTTCAGGCCTGGCGGACTCCCAGATGGCCTTCCATTCATTGACATGCTGAGTGAAGTTCTTAGGAAGAGCTGCAAATGCGTCGAATTCACTAAGTTCTAAAAGAGAAGCCCAGTCCTTATTTTCAAGCCAGGGCCTGTCACCTTTAACTGTCGGGTTCGGCTGTGAAATCGCGGTTTTCGTGCCTCCTGCCATTAAAAACCGAAGTTCAGATGAATTAATCCGTCCTTCTCCTGTCATTATTTTAAGAGCAAGGGTCAGAGCAAAGAGAAGTTTGTCTTTTTCGTATAGACTTCTGCATACACTTTGATAGAGCAGTAAGGTGAAGACGTTTATCAAGTTCTTCACTCGTTCAACGACTGAACTCGCCTTTTCAGCTTCTGAGATCGCCTGATGATAAATCCTTTCATACCAGTCCAAAGAGTACTGGTACATGCTTTCGATTATGCAGAGGTCTGCACAGCAGAAGAATAGTTGAGAGACTCGATTTGCAACTGGACGGTAGTTTTTACGAGTTTCGTTTATGTTCTTTTGAAGAATTTCTTGCTTGTCTAACTGGGAACTGATTTCTTTTGATGTTTCTTTTGATTGGGAAAGGGTGTCGATCAGCTTCTCGTCTTCTAGAATGTCTCCTTCTGCTGATGATACTAGGCTTAGGATTGTGTCTTCTAGTTTTTTTAACTCACGCTTGAACCTGGCTGAGTCTTGAATGCACTTTTGACGACTTGCTTCGATGTGAGGGGCTTCGGAGTTTACGGTTAATGAAAGCATCTGGTCTAGAAGACCTTCTTCTGTTGTCATGAAGTTTAACATTACGACTTTCACACAGATTTCAGGTGAATAATGAGGTCTTGGAAGTTTAGTAGTCATATACAATTTAAAGTCTCTACTCATTTCAGCAGCTTTATCTCCAATCTTAACAACTCCTTCACTTCCCTTTTTAGTAGAAAGTACATTATCAAGTTCAGGGTTGATATTTTCTCCAATATTTTCAATCAAAACGACTTTTCCGTAGTTAATCGAGTTGATCAAGGTATTAGTTAAAGTCTCGCTGTTGAGTCTTGTGACATCAAGTTTATCGCCTTCCATTTTCTTGATCCATCCGTTAGCCTGGACCTGGGGGTCGATCATGAGCGGCCATCTTGTGGACTGTTCAATGATAATTGCATTGTCAATCGAAAAACTGTCATTAGGCAAGTGGTACATGGTCCATTCTCGTATTTTTACTGGATCGCCCATGACTTTTTGCAAAGTAAACTCGTTTGAAGACGGGATTCCTTTTTCTTTCAACTGGGAAACCCACACGTCGAGGCAACTCGTTCGATAGGTGCTGGTGAAGACTCCAAGATAAGCGATTATTCCGGAACTGATCATCAAGTCGCCTACTATGTTTTTGAACTTTTCTTTTAACACTTCTTCTTCTTCGGCCCAACGAACTTTCTCGTCTTTTAGACCGTCGATCAGCTTTTGGGCTCGGTCTAACTTGATTCGGCAGGTGTCTACTTCGTTTTGTAAGGACTTTTCTTTGTCGACTGCCGCTTGGTAATCTGCTTGTAGCTTCGCTACCAAGTCCATGATGTTCTTGAGATTTGCCATCTTTTCGGCAAGGAGTTCTTCAGCATTTTTTAATTTCGCCTCAGCCTCCGCAAGTGCAGCCTGTCTAGGTTTGATTTCTTTCATGACCTTATCATACCTAAAAATAGCCCTGACCCACATACTAAGTCCATAAGCCGCAAGAGAAGATCTTTTAATAATATCCGGTTTGAAGTCATTATGATTAATAATTTTTTCAATGCTCAAAATAATATTAGGGTCAACATTATCCTTATCAAAATCCAGAAGTTCATCAAGCAATTTCGGCCGATTCAAGATGCTTTTTTTAGCAGTTTCCCAATAATCCGCTTCTTTCCCAAATCCAGACTTCTTGGGTACCATGACAGGATCAACAGCCATGAGTTTCCCGACAGCTTCCATAGTAAAAACGACTCCAGCAGGAGGAGCTTTCATTGACTTGACCTCATCAATTTGGGATTTATTCAATTCTTTCAAGGCTTTCTGCGCAGCTTGATAAGCAGGCATAGCTTCCTCAAGTCTTTCTTCACATTCCTTCTTAATAGCAGCAGCAGCTTCTCGTTCTTCTTTACAAGCTGCTTCATCTTTTTCACATTGAATCTGAATAATCTGTGCTTCTTTCTGTTGAACAGTAAGATCTTTCATCATTTCTTTAGTTTCTCCCTGAGCCTTGACAAGTTTAGGCTGAAGTTCTTCGAGTTCCTTTTGCATGACAGCGACTTTCGAAGCAGTATCAAGAAGTTTTTCAAGTCCTCCAGCGTATCTTTGACGAAGTTTGAGGACATCGACTCTTTTGGTATTGAGAAGATTTTTAAAGGTGTAGATAAGTTCGAGGTAGCTTGTAGGAGTGATGTAGTAGTACCTTCGCATCTCCTGCTGGTACTTCAAAGTCATTTGGCTTACTCTTTCTTGCATGTCAACGCAGATGTCCACCAGGCCTGACTTGATTGACTGCTCCACGTCTAAGTCCTCTAAGAACTGAGTTGAAACTGACCTTAAAGCCTCCTCGGGCCATGGAAGGAACCAGTCAATTGTGCAGCAATTGACAAGAGATGGAAACATTCTCAGTCTTCTTCGGAAACTCTCTCCTATCGGCGACATGCAAAGGACTAGATGGAGGTTTGACCTTGCTTTTTCTTTGAAATATGCGAAAATCGCTTCACCTGAACCTCCTTTTTTATTCGCTTCGGCCTCAGCTTGAAGAGTGTCTGTAATGTTTCCGAAGTCTTCAGCTTCGAATAGATTCGGAACTTCTCCGTTGTTCAGCAGGTTGTTGATGTCTTCTAAGAAACCTTCGTTGGAAACTTGAGTGTCGCTGAATAAAAAGACTGTTGGCTGGTTTTGAAGACCTGTGTTGAAAAATAATTGCTTTATTCGATCTCGCCAGTCTGACATTGAGAAGTTCTTTGAGATCTCGACTTCGAATATTGTGTATTCTGCAATTGATGTTGCTAACATGCTTAGACTTTTTCGACCGCTTCCGCCTACTCCGAGGAGAAGAGCGTTTCCTGAAGGGATTTGAAGAACTCGCACTATTTTTACTATGTGCTCGATTGCCGCCATGAAGAGAACGAGGTTCATCTTTGTTGGAGAGATTTGGTTGTAGTAGTCAAGAAATTCCATCATTTTTTCTTTTAGTAACTTTTGGTCGCTTAGCTCGCAGTAGATGTCTGGAACTTTTGGTTTACCTTCTTCGCGGGTTATCATCGGGATGAAACTTCCGAATAGGAGAGGAGTGACTGTGACCAGGTCATCCCAATCCCTTCTAAAGTAAGTTTGAATAACATCCCTAAGTAAATTCTGAAAAAAATCTCTATCACTCATATTAATGAGTCTATCTTGAAAGACCCTAAGACATTCATGTCCCCAGAGTTTAATCATAGCAACATCATCCTTAATAGCCAGAGGTACAGTTCTCGTAAGACCCTGAAAGACTTTAGCAACATCTCTAAGATTATAAATATAATGCATTTTCGCAGGAGTAGGTAGCAGTTCCTTACAAATCCTATTAAAAATCTGAATAGTAGCCTGCACCAGATTATCCTTTAATCCCTGAACACTTTTCGCAAAAGGTTCAGACTGTTTTCCAAAGAACCAATCCAATACAGTAGAAAAAATGCTTGTCAAAGAATCCTCTCCAAAAGGTTCAACATAAACCTTATTAAAATGCCTTAAATATCTCTGCGTAATATGATTCCTACCTCCACCAGGGGGTCCCATGCAAGCAACAAACTGTATTCTAATAAACTTCTTAAATTCCTTTGTTTCCAAATCATACCAGCCTTCATGGTCCATCCACTGTCGAAGTAGTTCAATCGGCGGCTGTGCTCCGAACTCTTCCTTCATGGGCATATTGACATCATCAACAAATATAATCATTTTCTTATTGTTCTTAGGAATATAAGTAAACCTTGTCTTTTTGTCCATTTCATTTTCCATGATGAGTTGAATCTTATTTGCCGAGGTCTGAGCTGAGAAGGCCATGAACAAATTGCTCCAGTTTTCATTGCTGAACTGAGATTTCAGCTTGTCAAGCACACAGACTGTCTTCCCTGTGCCAGTCGGTCCACAGAACAGGAGATGTTTGCCGGCAGCAGCGAGGAAGTTCATAATATAACTGACTCTGATGTTATCCTTCGTCGGGACGATGATCTCATGAAAGTACCCGTTTTTATCAGGCACATATGCAGCTGGAAGTGTCTGAAGCCAGTTACTCCAGGAATAAGCATCTTTTTTCTTGTTGTAAACTATATCAAAAAATTCACCAGGAAGACGAAAATCGTATCTTTTTGGCTCCCAGGAGTCAGGAGTGTCAAGTAGCTTGAAAATAAATTTAACGTCATCACCTTCTAGAAGTTTCTTGAAAAACTCGACAAACTTCGAACGGGTTGTCTCGTCAGTCACGCCTCCAAAGCCCCAGATGATGCTGAAAAGCATGATGTTTAGAAGTTGCTCTTCAATGTCCTTCGGTAAATTAATTTCTTTTGGTTCACTTTTAACTGGAGACTCTTCTTCGTCTTGAATGAGATGTCGATATTCTTCTAAAAAGCAGTCAATATAGTTTAAAGTCGTTGCAACCATTTCAAGTTCTGTGACTGGTGCAGGAAGTTTGCACTTTTTCCTGATGTACTCCGCGATTGGGTATATTGACCAGGTTAAAAAGGACTTGATGAACTCACCTTGCGATGATTTCAGAAAATAAGGAAGGGAGTCAATGTAAGAGTCAATTAAAACATGCCAGCCCAGTCGATGAGGCTCTAGAAAAACCATTCCACAGCGAGAGACTGTTGCGGGTGATGCAACTTTCAAGTCTTCCACTTCGAACATCATTGTCATTCCATCAACTAGTTTAATTGTTTCTCCTGAAGGCATGCAAAGCATTTTGTTATCATCAAGCACCGTATTCATGTTTTCGATCCACTTGGAATCGACAGGACCATCGAAAACGACCCACTTGCGTTCAGGGTTTTTATCAGCTGTGAACTCTCGAAAAGCTAGAGTCACAACTCCGTCAAACCATTGATGAGATTCTGCCATGAACCTTCCGTAAAGCTGAAATAAACTTATCGACTTCGGGTTTAAAGTGATTTTTAAAGTTTTCGTGAAATCTGGGTTGTCCTTGACACTGCTTAAGGCCTTTTGCAGGGTGTTAATGACTTGGGTTTTTCCGGAATAGGTCTGACCGACGAGCATGAGTCCATGTCTGACACAAATAGTTTCATAGAGCTGGATACATTTACTTTTAAACTCCTCTGTTGGCTGTAGTTTGAGTTCTTCACAAGCGTTTTCAATACTTACTAAAAGTATCCCATAGTCAATTTCCGGAAGATTAACTCCAGGAAACAAATCAGAAGTAATTCCCTTAAACAAAGGAATATCATTCGATGTGAACTTCGGAAGATTCACATCATTCAACGCCCTTAAAGCTAAAATCTCTTCATCCTCATCAGGGTACTTCATTTTCAAGTTCCCACAAGCAGTTAAAATAGCTTTAACAGCTCTCATTCCAAAGTCATAATGATCCTGAGTCGAAAGCTGTTCAGAGCTAAGTTTCAAACTAGCAACGACCTTCGTTGCAATTCCTCTGGCCTTTTCAAATCCATAAGAAAACAGTGAAATTTCACTGATCAAAGCGTAGTCAGGAACCATCATAGCACAGCTTCTAAAAAGTGCTTTTAAGTTATCAGGAAGTTCAGAACGACCAGCATATCCAGGGTTCATTGTGATGTTAATCGCGCAGGACTGGACAAGAGAAAGTTGAGTGCCTTCAAAGTTGAATGTTTTTCTATTTTCTCGAATTGCCTGCTGGATTTGGAAGACTTGAGTCGCGATGACTGACAAGACGGCAGGCTCGATACGGTTGAACTCGTCGAAACAGCACCAGGAGCCACTTGAAGCTAGACCTTTGAAGAACTTCGCCATTGCGGTGTAGTCAAGAGTGTCGGAACAGTTAAAAACAACGCATTTTACTGCCACTGCCTTCGCCAGGTCCTTTACTGACTCGGTCTTTCCTGTACCTGCTGGACCTTCTGGAGCGCCTCCGTAGTATAGGTTGTAGGCACCGATTAAGGTACGGTAACATCTGTCTGTTAGAGGAGTGATTACTAGTCTTGGAGTGTTTCCTAGGTACTCGAAACCGAATTTTATTGATGAGTTCACCATTCGAACGGAGATGTCGTTCGCACCTTCCCAGTAGTAACGGAGTTGGGCTATCCAGTCAAATTGGGTCACGTTTCCTATTCGCTTGGTTTTTAGGTCTGTTACTATGTCTTTCGCATGAATATCAATCGTAATCAAAGCCGACAAAGTTTTCCTAGTAAGCGAGTCTAACTTCTGCCTAACCATAATAACAACTCCCAAGTTCTGTTTATCCAAAAGTTCTTCATACTCCCTTAAAGTTCCATTTTTAATAGCCTGGTCAACCCCAGTAGTCCACATGATTTGACTAATAGTAAGAATAACCATAGACGGCCATTTCTTAACCCAGTCAGTGCGAGTAATAGTCTGATACTGATTAAAGCTTTTTTTCATGATATCCTGAATTGTTTTATACATGAACTTTTCAATATCGCCCATCCAATACTCAACATTTCCTTTCTTGTCCCCTTCATTGACATCAATTTTGCTACAAAGTTCGATTTTTTCCTTTTCCGGAGAAATCATATGAGTGACTTCAAGTTTATCAGTGAACTCAACACGATCAATGGCTTCAAAGCACTTATTCAAATGAGGCTGGACTTTGAGAGGGTCTTTCGTCTGTGAAAGGATATCAAGCAAGTCCTCATCAGACAAGAAAAAGAATCTGGGAAAGGCAAGTCTTTTAGTTTCCAAATATTGATGCATGCTTTTTTGAATCTCATCTAAAGTCTTGTTCGCATCTTTAAACAACAGCAGAGTCGTTCCATCAGGTGAGATACTCTCCAACAACGACGGGTCCTTATTAGTAGCTTCCATCGTGTTTTTCCAGTTATTGTCCACCTGTTTAAACTGCCTGTTTTCCATAGGCATGCGCTTTTGAATATCGTCTGAAGCGAAGATAGGCTCCAGGTTCATCCAGACCACCTGGCACTTCATCCATTGTTCTAAAGTTTCTTGAATGTTTGAAATTCGTTGTTCCCACTCTTTGCACTGCTTTTCAATAGGCTTTGCATAAGGCGAGGTCTTCATGGCCTGGACATTATTGATCTGTTCATCAAGAATCACTTGAATTTCTTCAACAGTTTTAATAAGATACGAGTCTTTATGAGGAAGAATTTCAAGTTTCTGGGCTTCGGCTTCTTTTTTCATTTCTTCTAGTTTTTTCTTTAGTTTGAATTCCCTTTGCGCCTTGTACGAGATTTCTTCGATATCTGTAATGAATTTTTTCATTCCTTTGTCAATCATCGTAGAAACTGTTTCCATTTTCGGCTGAAATCCTTCAGCATACTCAGCAATAACCTCTAATCTTTTCCAGTGGTCTTCATTCCAAGCTTCATTCGCGATGGACTTGATAAGAGGAATATTTTCTTGAAAGCCTAGAAGATGTTCTTTAAGATGACTGATGACATTAATAGCTTCAGGTGATTTTTCCATGAGTTTTTTATTCAGCATGGCGCATTCTCGTAGCCATTTATCGACATTAGAAGCGATTTCATTAGCATTAAGTTCATAAATCTTTTTTTCATTAAGCCAAACCTGCAGGCCGTACTTGAAATCATTAGCATTTGACCAGAGTTTATTGAAAGGGTCGAATTCGTCGATCATGTTCTGAAGTTCAGTCTTGTCCGACAGCTGAAGTTCAAATAAAGTCTCTCTTTGATTAAAAGAAACCATTTGGTCCATGGCTGTTTTCAGGTCAGCTTCTAGTCTTTTTATATTTTCGAAGTTTTTCGTGGTATCTTCGTAGTCAGCGTACTGCTGAACGCTTTCCAGGTCTCTATGAAGCTGAGTGATTTCCTTGTACCACTTGTCTTTCTCTCTTTCCAGCTTTTCTCTGAATTTTTCTTCTTCGCCTTCAAGTCTTCCGATGCCTTCCTTGGCGCTGATGTCGATGGCTGTTGGAAGACTTTTACACATCCACATCTGGATACTGACTTCTTCGTCTAGTTGGTGAAGGTAGTCTTCAAGTATCAAAGAATGCATTATCACGTTGCCTTCTTGATCTTGAAGTTCAGCTTTTCGGTTTTTTATGTTTCGACCGAATTGTTTCAGTTCAAAAAGTTCTCCTTCATTTGTAGGAAGGGTCATGATTTTCTTCTCAATGAAACTGTAGGAGTTATGGATGTCAGTGATTTCATCAGCACAGAACTTTGCGATTGACTCTAAATAAATATTCATCGCTTTTTCTATCTTTTTATTTAAAGATGTTTTAAATTTCTCACATTGAACTTGGAATAACTCGAAATTAACTTCAAGTGTAGAGAACTGTACTGCTTTTTCCTTCGCTTTTTTCAGTTTAGACAGTTCTTCACGAAGTACTGACGTTGAAGGTTTCGTTGCCATGAGTTTCGTGATATGGTCTTTCGGGTTTAACTTTCCGATCCACTCGAATTCTTTGTACTGAGTGAGAAGTGAAGTAGGTCCATGAGTGTATCTTTCAAAGAGTGAATTGATTTCTTCCTTCGCGGTTTGAACCCAAGGATTTTCATCGTCAAGGCGATAGACAGGGTCTTTCGGCATGTTCATGAAAGGGACCAGGTCTGACTCGAGGCTGATGATTTTATTGGTGGCTTCAACAATCCAATCAATGCATTCAAGTAAAAATTTCTGAGTCTGAGGAAGACTTGGTCGGAAGTCGATGGACCCGACTTCGACCTCTTCAGCCTCCTGGTCTTTTTTATGTCTTGAGGCTTCTTCAAGGTTCAGTTGAAGGATGATTAAAGGTTTATGCTTCCAAAGGTACCCGCCGTCTTCTCGGACAAACATTTGCAAGAACTCCACCCAGTCCCTGATGCTTTGATAAGAAAAGTTACGCATGTGGGTGTTCATTATTAGATCCATTCTTCTTAGTACCTTATGTAAAGAACTGATTTTATACTCTTCAGTGTCTACAGCGAAAAAATTGAACTTTTCAGCCATTTTGTCCTGAGTTTCAGAAATCATGAACTCTCGCCAATGGATTAAAATATGCTGGCGAATCGCCTGATGATGATTTCTTTGAGTCTCGTAAAGTTGCTTCAGGTTCATCGGAAGTGTCAAGTTGCTGGTCTCTAAAAAGCGATGCTCTTGGAAACTAAAACATTTCGCTGCCATGATTTTGTTAACTTGAACGATTTCATTGATTTGGTACCAATGCTGGTCCTCCAAGGTCTTCTTCGTCTCTAGATAAGGATGCTTGGGGATCCTGACAGTTCCATATTCAGGAGCAACGATTTTTTCTCTTTTAATCCTGATTTTTTTTAATATAAACTCCGGGTCGTTTTTCGGGTCCTGCATTTTGATAAGAATGACACATTTTTTCATGGCTCTCACATATTCTTCATCAACAATCACAAGTAAATGTTTTAAAGTTTCTTTAAACTTTTCAGGATTTTTCACATTAACAGTCGCTTTCTGCATGATTTTCGCTTTAATCGATTTTTGCAACTGAGAGACAGTTTCCGCAGGAACATTATCAACAAGGTCAATAAACCTCGACTCAGTTTCAAAGTTCGCTTGAAGTTCGCGGGCTTGACTGACTCTTAATTCAAAGTTTTTCGGGTCTTCATCAACGAACATAATAGCAAGTCTCTGTACTTTCTTTTCAATTCCATTGCTAGAAATCCGTACAAGGAACTTTTTCTCAAACTTATCAAAAGCAATCAAATCAACAGTTTCCCAGGCATAGTTCCCCGAGTCATAAACCGGTGACTTTGCATGAGGTCCTTCTTTTCCAGAGTAAAATTTAAGCCATTCTTCAGGTTGTTTTTCTTCAATCCAACAGTCAAACTTGGAGATGTCTCTTGTGCACTTCAAGTTGGGGAATTCAAAACTTGCGTATTCCTTGTGCAGGATGTCTCGGGTTCGCTCGATGTTGTACCCTGGAGGCTCTTCAGGCACTGGATCGTTTTTTTCTTTCTGGTCTAGACGGTAACTTGCTTCGTTTTCTCGCGTCGGGATGATTTTTTCGTGTTTTCGGACTGCCATTGAGTGCCGCGCTGGAAGACCTTTTGCGCTGTCTAGAGTCATCTTTGATTTTATCTCGGAGATCCATGGGTTTGACACGTTTACTGTCAGTTCTGGCTCGGTTTCTATTACTGGAAGAGCTTCTATTGACTCTGTGTGGTCTTTCAAGGTCGTGTCGCCTATTTTTGTCTTTGAGAGACTCTTGAAATTTGGAATGTTCAGCTGAACTAAAGGACCGTATGGCCGTTTTTTGCTGCCGTCTCGGACTTTGTAGTCCCGGCTTTTCGCCCTAACCGATTTCATTATAAAGATGCAGCCATTCATATTTTAGCTTTCTGGGGTGATGGAGGTGAAGGGATTTTCTTCGTGGTTTTAGCGATTTCTTGGAATTTATTTGGATTTTTAGTTGAGTTTGGATTGTTGATAAATTTTTTAGGGTTTTTGAAGTTTGGAGGAGTTTAGATTTAGATATGATTTTGAGATGGTGGAGGTTTTTGAGGGGTTTAGGGAGGGATTATATTTTGGTGGAGATTATTTGTTTAGGAGAGGTTATTGGAGAACAATAGAATCCAACAGCCTAACCCCTAAACCAATATCAATCTCTCCAAAACTTCAAAACCAAACAATCTCAAATCCAAAATATTCCAGCTCACCTCCTAAATCCCAACAAAAATCCATTAAAATAACTACCTCAATTCAAATACTAAATAGATGGGATCGTGTGTAGGAATGAACCGAAAGACTCAAGTTCGAATCGTAAACAACGGCAAAAGATTCGTCGACGAAGGCCAACTAATGGACCGTCTAACCGAGCAACAAGTGAAAACTCTTCGAGACATATTCAACAAAATCCGTTCAACTTCCACAGGTCTAGACAAAAAAGGCATGCTCTTAATATTCCCAGCTCTAAAAACCTTTCCACAAGCAGTGATAACAAAATGCTTCCAGCTCTTCACAAGAGACTCAAACCAAATCGAGTTCCGAACTTTCTGCATCATCATCTCAAAACTTCTCCTTTCAACAAAAGAAGACCAGTCCGAGTTCGTCTTCGAGTTGTTCGACTGCGACAATGACGGACAGTTGAAAGAATCAGAACTTGACATTTTTCTCAAAACTCAAGAATTGTTCCTAAGAAAATATTCAGAAAACTCTTCTGAAAACTTCAAACAACACAAGCAAAAATTCCAAAGTATTCCTGTTTTAAAGAAGGAATTTATAGACTGGTCTTTAAGAAACATCGAACTCAGTGATTTGCTGAAACCTTTCGAAATCATTCCTTCAGCTCTAACAGAAAAACAAGTGATTTCAGCGAAAATGCTGAATTCAGAAAAAACTGCTGGGGAAGTAGTTTTTTTGATCAGTCAAGAATGGTGGGTGGCTTGGAAGATGTATGTTAGATTTCAACAGGATATTGATGAAGACTACGAGATCAGCATTAATAACTTCGCTTCTATCGAGCCGAAGAATAGAACGAAACCTTTTGCATTAGGTGACCGTCCCATTGAAATTTTTAACAACAACCTTTTAGTTGATGAGAGGTTGAAGAAGAATTTAAAGGAAAACACGGATTTTATCGTGATTAAAAAAGATGTCTGGGAGCAACTTCTTGCTTGGTACGGCGGAGGACCTACCATCGCTCGAAAAGTGATTGAAGAGAAAGGCAGACTGGTGATCGACTACTACCCTTTGATTTTCACCGTCATTCCTGTGGATAAAAACGGTGTCACTCAGTTTGAACGGAAAAAAAACTTGATGGTCAACAAGAACTGCCTGATGAGGGAACTTTTAGAACTTTGCAGTAAACTTTTCGAGAAAACGAAAGAACTTTCACGTATTCTCTATCAACGCAATGGGGCTTGGGACCATCTCATCAACCCTGAAGGAAAAGTATCTCCTCTTCTGGCAGATGGAAGTGAATTACTCCTTGAAACTGCTTTTATTGAAAAAAACGTGCAGATCTGGCCTACTGAAAAGAAAGAAAAAGTCAAAGCTGGTAGTGAAACTTCTGCAAATGACACAGGTCCTCAAGTCGCTCCTGAGCCGAAAAAAGCTGAAAAAACGATTCCAAAGCTTACAAATTCTGTGATTCCAGGAATTTCAGGTCTAGCGAACTTAGGGAACACTTGTTATTTAAACTCGGTTCTTCAGTCATTGCTTCATACTCCAATGTTCGAGCAATTTTTCATCCGCGAGTCGATTTTTTCTTATTTAAACGCGTCTTTCAAAGGAGACACCCTGGCAGTCGACCTGAACCTTCTTGCGCGAGAAATGTTTTTAAGCAAAAACTCGAAAGTTATTCCAAAAAAGTTTCATAAAAAGTTCGTAAAACGCTTTCCGATGTATGAAGGGACTTCTCAGCATGATGCTCATGAATGTTTGAGTCTTATTCTTAACACCCTGCATGAAGAACTCAGCAGACAAGGCGAAGGCAAAGCGAATGAAACTTGCACTTTAGAAAATCCTGAAGATAAAAGTATTGAAATAATAAAAGCTGATGAACAGTGGAAGTCCTTGCAAGGTAGCATCGGCTCTCCTATTTCAGATGTTTGTGGAGGGCAAACTCGAAGGACTCTTACTTGTGAAAACTGCGGGTATAAAAAGGTGTTGTTTGAAGTTTTTTATAATTTGAGTGTTCCTGTCCCTGCTTCTATGGAAATCGTCATCATGGCAACTGTCGTGTTCAAAAAACGAAAAGCTCTGCAGATTGGAATCTTTATCAATAAGTTCTTGAAAATCACGGATTTAATGCAGGAAATCGCAAATCTTTCTGGACTCAGTAAGGAAAAACTTCTTCTCTGCTTTTTTTACTCAGGGTCACCAGTGATAGCTTTAAGAAACAACGAAAATGATCCTATTTTTCGTAGGATCAGGGAAAATTCAAATGTTTTTGTATTTGAGGTGATAACAACTCTAGAAGAATCAGAAAGTTTAGGAAAAAAATGGGCACCTTATGGAAATTCTTTATCTAGTTTTAAAGAAGGGGATCATGTAGACGTGCATTTAAACAAAGAGTGGAAAACAGGAAAAATCAAAGTGGTCCAAGAAAAGAGTTTCGTTGTAGACTTGGACTATGAAGACAAAGTAGATATTTTTACCTCTGTGGACCTGGCGCATTTCAGGGCTCACACTGTTTTCGAGAATCCTAAGATTTTACATATTCATATTTACCATCAGATGTCAAGGAATGGGAAGGTCGAATGCATGGGCTTTCCAAATATCATATCAATTGGAAACTGGTACACTTATAAGGACTTAACGGCTCATGTAAAGGAAATCATCGAACCTTTTCGACTTAAAAAGACAGAACCTTGCGAGTATAGTCTTCGACTCATTGAAAATATGACTTTTAAATGCGCGATTTGTAAAAAATGTGACGGCTGTTTAATGCCTGATGATAAAAACAACTTACTTACAATGGAAGCGAATTCAGTTGCTGTCCTTTGGGATGATGGAGGATTTTACCAGGAATTAAGTGTTCATCAATCTGTTGCGAATGTTGAAGAAAAGACGAAAAAACAACCGATTGATATAAGTGAATGTTTTAACTCATTTACAAATGTAGAAAAAGTTGATCTTGAATGCGAAAAATGCAAACACAAGGTGCACAAGACACTTGTAGATATTTGGAGAGTTCCTGATATTTTAATTCTTTGTCTTGTGCGATTCGCTTATCACAACGGGTCCCTTGATAAGATTGACCAAGCAGTAAACTTTCCTTTTTACGCTTTAGACATATCACAATGGGTGAAAAGTGTAGAAACTAGTGGCGGGATGACTTTAAGCACGACATCATTACAAAACGCTTACGATTTATACTCAGTCATCCAGCATTCAGGAAGTATCGAAGCTGGTCACTACACAACTCTAATAAAAGTCGCGAATCAAGAGGATTCGATGTGGGTGTCTCTCGACGACGGTACTGCAACAGTGATTAAAGAAGACCCGGAATCCGCCTCAATGATGCAAAACGCTTATATGTTATTTTACAAGCGACGGAAACTTTCATCGAGTAGTGTGATTAATTTAATAGGGAATTGTGCTTAATTATTTTGGCAGTTTA
This sequence comes from Stentor roeselii, assembly GCA_006503475.1. Taxonomy (NCBI): domain Eukaryota; phylum Ciliophora; class Heterotrichea; order Heterotrichida; family Stentoridae; genus Stentor; species Stentor roeselii. The sequence goes on from RSEH01000103.1 coordinate 94,947, forward strand.
AGAATAGGTCTCTTGACTATCTTTTGAACATTTTCTGATATACGTCTGTCTGACTTTCCTAAGACTGGAGAGTTTATCAGAGCTGAAGACCCGGGGGTGAAGTCTTCAAAGTTTAATTTATTGGAATAAGGGACTTGAAGAGTTGAAACTTTTAAAGTATGTGAATGGTTCAGCAAAGGTCGCCCATTGAACCTCGCCATTGACAGGACTCGATCGCCGATAATCTTAAAAATCTCAGAATGGTTCGATTTGCTGATTTTTCGGTCAAGGACTCCTAACATGTGAAGAATATGTTGAAGAATTCCTTCACAGGCGTAATAAGTCAGTTCTTGTCTTTTAACACCCTCTGCAAGATTCGTGATTTTTTTTTCATTTTCCAAGATTTCATGATTTAAGTCGTCAGGATTTAGTTCTGAATTATAAGACTTGCTTTCTTTTTGTCTTAAAAAAGCGAGTTTGACCTCTAAAGCGTCTTTTTGACCTTTTAGGTCTTTTAACTTGTCATCAAGCTTTGAACGTGATGCGGATAAATCGTCTTTCCTTTCAAGTTGCCAGATGATTGAAGTCAGGTCTTGTGGACTTGAGATGCTTGCAACTGTCTGAAGTTTTTGAATGATTTTCTCGAAGTTTAAGATTTTTTCTTCAAGGACCTGCTTCAGCTTCTGAATTTTTTTTAAAGTTGCTTGACGTTCTTTCAGCCTTCCTAAAAAGAAACTTTCAGAACGAGGAGGGTGTTGAACGTTGATGAGATTCGCACGTTTTGACTCTCCTGAAAGAAGAGTTTCTTTTATACTCGCTTTGAATGAGAACTGCTCGACCACCCGGTCCAAGGTGTTTTCTTGGATTTTTATTTTATCTTGAAACCACTTCTCGAACTCAGTGATTTGAGTGTCAAGAGTTTCTTTTTCTTCTTCAAAAATACGAATTTCTGCCTTTTCCGACTCGATCAGGGTGTTAATGTTTTGGATTCCTTTTTCCAGTCCTTTTTCCCATAATTCATTCCTGGCAGAGTTTTTGAAGCAACATGAGATAATAGTTTCAAGTCGTTTACTCTCTACTTCAGCTTTATTGATTTTTTCATAGATTTTTTCCATTCTTTTTTTCATGAACTCGATTTTTTCACTGATTTCTTTCGACTCCTTCATCTTGTCTTCACTTTTCGCAATTTGACTTTTGAGGCTTTCAAGTTGCAGAGTTCTTGTGCGAGTTTCATTGACAAGTTTATTAAAACAGGTCTGAAGTTCATTATTTTCTTTTTTCTTTTTCAAGATCTCGAAGTTGGAGTAATCTGAAACCTTTGCTCCAACTTTCAATAAAACATTAGCAGGTGTCAGTTCTTTAAACATCAAGTCAAAGTTAAAGTCAATCTTGCACTTTTTGTTGATATTTTCACTTGAAGCCCCTCGTGTCATTTGCTTTCCAAGAAAAGACTCATTGATAGGGTTAAGTTGAATTGTTGTGTTCAAAGGAGGTAAAGAGTCATGCCAGATCCCAGCGGCTTTAACAAATGCGGAGACTGAGCGATCTTGAAAGTCCTGTTGAAGATTTGCAGAGCTTCTTGATTTCTTCGAAGGAACGAAACGTTTTCTTGCTTTTAACCTTGCGTCTCTGATGATTTTCAAGGTCGTTACAGCCATTTCATTGTCATGCTGGTGATTTAGCTCAACAGCATTGAACACCCCGACGATTTGAGAGAAGTCCGAGTAGACATCAAGTGAGCACCAAGGAAATTGTATCCAAATCCATCTTTTATAACAAAAAAGTTCTTTTTTCATCTTTTTTCTCATCATCGCTCGAGAAAAGCTCTGGTTTTGCTCTTCTTCATCATTGCGAATCACTGAATCTTTCAAGAAGTTCCAAGCTTTTTTGTTCTCGAAAGTGATCTGCTCGTCTTTTCGCAGAGGATTTATGATCGTCGTGTTGATCAGGCCTGGTAAAAGCATGATTTCTTCGTACAATGTCAGTTCTTTCACCTCGTTTACCTTCTTTAAAGGAGGATGGCGGAATTCACAGATAGAGGCAGGTTCGAAAATTGAAAATTCTTTGAAAAATCGGCAGAGTTGGACTAAAATAATGAAAATTTCTTGATTACTTGGATTGTGCTGCTCTACAAAATGCTCGAGGGTCTTGTTGTACTCTTGCACTGGGTCAAAGTGATGCTCGAATAAAAGGTTCCAACATCTGATCAGCTCTAGACGGTTCTGAGGACTGTACATTATGAAAAAGACTTCTAGCGATGTGAGGCAGTCCTTTAGAGAAAGCCATTCTTTTAGTTCTTTGTAATGGTAAATTCGCTCTTGCACTGATTTTATTGATACTTTTCTTAGGCTAAAGTGCTCCAAGATGTCGAAACGAAGATGGGACAGTTGAAGGATGAACCGGGAAATAATCACCTTGCTGAATATGTCAGACTTGAACAGAAATAAAGACTCGCAGGTAAAAAAACAGATGCTGAAAACTTCTAGAACTTGAATCACTGACTCTGAATGAGAACATAAAGATTTTAGGTCGTCGATGCCGAGACCACATCGTGATATTGCCAAGTAACCAAGAACTTTCAATACAATACTTCTTTGAGGAGTTTGGTCTATGAAGAACTGCACGATTACTTCAAATAATCCTTCAATGTCCTCACATTTTTTAATCGATTCTAGAGGAAGACTGGGAAAGTTCTTGTTTTTAATCAATGAAAAATGAAGCACCAGGTTTAAAAAAAGAGGATTTTCACAAGATTTTGATTGAAAAACGAATTTTTTCAGTTGATTAATTTCGTTTTTATTTCTAGAAACCCGTCGCAGGTACTTTTCAATAACTTCTATTTTTTTCTCATTATCCAGTCCAGAAATAAAGACCTGTTGTTTCACTTTATTTGAAAGATAGTTAAAACATCGAGAATTCCTGTTACATGAGATGATTACCCGTATATTATCAGGAAGATCACTGGGAAGCCACTCAGGAAGTTCTTCTCTTCCAGTAGATTCCTTAAGTTTATCAACAGAGTCAATCACAATAATAATAAATTTTCTAAAGACTTGTGAAGACTGCTGCTTTAAATTCGCCATTTCCATCCATAACTTGAAGTTGATTCTAAGATGATCTTCAATTGTGTTGACCTTCTGCGGCAGATGATAAAACTCCTGATTTTTTATTACTCTTAACTCATTGTAAATCGAGTAAAGTAGAAACTCGTAGGAAGTGTCGTTTGGAGTGATTCGCGAAAAACGGACTATGAAAAAATCGTTGTCTAACTTGTGAGAACTTTTGTGACTCTGGATCCAGTGAGAGATCAAAGAAGACTTTCCACTTCCAGGGTCTCCTGTTATTAAGATTGGAAGGTTTTCAGCTTCTCCTGCCTCGGTTTTGTAGTCTTCGTGTGAGATGAGTGTGTCGATTTCTTGTAAATAGCCTTCAAAACCGATTATTTCATCACTTTGACAGGATTTTAAGTAACTTTTGTGGATCTTTCTGTGTAAGTTGTACCTGGATTGCTCTTTTATATTCAGACTTGCGTTCATTGCTTGATTATTAAGTAATTAGGAACTTCACATTTCTTATTTTAAATGGATACTTTGAACCTGCATGAAGAAGACCCGTCGGTTTTTGATAACTTTATTCATCGTAATACGAGAACTGAGATTAGTAACTTTGAAGGATCTTTTCGGCCTTGCTTGTTTAGTAGAATTGAGTCCAGTTCTTCTTTTGAAAGCTCTTTCGAAAATTCAGGAGATAATTTCAGTGAAATCATTAAAGAAGAGAGACCGCTAAGCAAGTCTTACAAACCAGACTCAGTCCTCAAGACATCATTTCTAACAGAAAGACCAAACTCCCCAAGTTTTAAAGAATTCGATGCCCGCAACACAGAAAAAGATTTTTTAGGTACTTTCAAAGAAATCCTTCCAAAATTCGAAGGCAACCTTGACAAAAGCGATGCAAAACCAAAAGAAAAGTCAGAATCATTCGAAAAAGTTGTAAAACACGACGATTTTTCAAAAGACGTCGTAAAAATCGACGGGCATCACTTTATGTTCAAAAAAGGCAACAACGAGATCGAAAAAGAAGCTCAAGACGACAAGTTCCTAACATTAATCGACATCATTTCCCAAAAAGACGACGAAATCAAAGACCTAAGGACTCAAGTAATTGAAAAAGAAAAGGAAATCAGCGAAAACTCTCTAAAAATGCGAGCAATGCAAGGAAAAATCTTGAAACTCAGTGAAGAAAACAACACCCTTCTTCAAAACCTTGAAATTTCCAATGAAAAACTATGCAGGTCTGAAAATAATTCTCAAAAACTTCAAAGCCACTTAAACGAGTTACAAAAAGAACTACAAAGACTAGAAAAAGGAAAAAAAGAAGACCGTATCCGAAAAATCACTGAAGACCAGCCAAGACCTGAAAAACTTGAAGCGAAAATCAAGGACTTACTATCAGAAACCGATTTTTTAAAGCAAGAGCTTCAAAAGCGTCCAACAGTTGCACAGTACCAGTCATCAATCTCACGAATCGAGGAGCTAGAAGGAATGCTTTCAAACCGTAAAAAGCCTTTAAAGTCAGAAAGACCAGAAAGAAGTGATTCTTTAATCCCATCTCTTTTAGAAGTGTTAAAAATAAACAACCCAAGCGAAATCATCCCTTCTGTGAAAAGCCTGAAAAGTCCTAACGCGAATTCAAAACTCTTCTGTCGAATTTCTTCGTTGATCACAGACTGTGTACCACCAGGGACGTTTAAAGATGGTCCAAAGCATCGAGATGTTTGGAAGTTTATAAGAAATGTGATGGAAAGTTACATTCAACTTAAGAAAAACGATGATCATCTGGTCATAGCGAAAATACAAGGATGTCTGGGAATTGGTGAAAATTCAAATGTTTATCAAGAAGTTTTGAAAATTTATAACAGTCTTCATTTCATGGAACTTGTTTTTGATAAACTTAAGTCGAAACTAGGCCTTTCTCCTCATGTTACTACTGAAGAAGTGGAAAAAGCTGTTGATGATTTATAAATTAATTGAGTGAAAATTAATCTATTTCTATTATTTCTTGGAATTTTTTTGGGCTGTTGTCGAAAATGAAGGGAACTAGGATTTTTGGACCTAATAATTGTTTGAAGACTGGATTTGATTGAAAGATTTTAAAAATGTGGGAAGTTTGGATCTTTGAATGATTATTTTCTTTGTTGCTGGAGTTTTGAGCTAGGGTAAAAATCTCAGCAGTTAGGGTCTCAAGTGCTACAGAAATAGGCAAGGCAGCTTTTTTACTTACCCTTATATCCTTATCACAGGCTTTCATTTGTTTAAGTATTTTACTTATAGGAAAAATCATCTGAGCCTTCGACTTTTCACTTTTTTTCTGAAATTTTCCAATATTTTCCTCCTCTTCTTTTTCAATCTTATCTTCCTCTTCTATTTCAAAAGCTTCAAGTCCTTCATCTTCCAAATCTTTCTCTGTTCTCATCTTTATAAGTGAATCTAAAAATCCTCTAAGGGGGCTTCTAAATATGGAGGAAAAGCTATACAAGGAAGATTCAAATAATTCCCTCGAATCACTTATTTTTACTTGTCTAAGACCCTTGGAGGGCAGCCTTGGTCTCGTGTGCTGCAACCATTCAGAGTTCTTTGAAAACTGTTCCAGTTGTTTCGATTCTCTGACTTTCGGCATGATAAACCACAAAAAGAACCAAAAACTACTGAAAAAACTCAATCAAGAACTCAGGGCCAGTGAAAGGCTCAAGGCTGAAGTTAAACTTCTGAAAAGAGAACTTAAAGACATACTCAGTGCAAATAAAACTGGAAAAATCGACTGCAAGGCGGACGTGCATCAACTTTTACTTGATAAGAAATTGCCGAAGAACTTTTTAGATATTTTTGAAAGTGCGGAAAAATCTCTTAGCTATATGATTAAACTGGGAACTATACAGAAGGATATGGAATGTAAAAGATGTTGCGAAAAAATGCTTTTGCAGGGGAGGGGAGGGTTTGGGTTTAATTATTATTGTGAGAGATGTAGGGTTAAACTTGATTATAAAGTTGGAACTTTTTGGGAAAAGTGCATTTTGGAACCGAATCAGATATTGTGGCTTATGCTTTTGTGGGTGGTAAAAGCTCGAGACATCGAGATAAGCCACTTAATGGAAATATCCGTCGGCTACGTCTCATCACTAACATCCCGAATCCGTAAAATAGTATCTCGCGAATATCTAAACTCCTTGCCAATGTTCACCGGAATAGTCGAAGTAAACATCCGTAACTTCGTAAAGCGAAAAATCGAGATAGGCAAAAGTAAAGCAAAGGAAAGATGGGTGATGATTTTAGTTGAACGTGAAAGAACCTTGGTTTACATGGAAGCACTTTCGGAGAAGTCTTTCTCATCAATTTTGAAGATAATCCAGAAAAGATGTGAAGTTGGGACAGTCATCTTGACTGAAAAGTTGGCAGTGTTCGGAAATCTGGAAAACTACGGGTATCCGCACTATACAATAGAAAAAAATAAGGGATTTGCTTATTTGCAAGGAACAAAGTTGAATATTTCTAAAGCTTATGGACAGTGGGCTTGGATAAAACATGCGATTAAAAGGTATAATCGAACTTCGAGCTATCTTAATGACTATCTGCTGGAATTTATTTGGAGAAATAGCATGAAACATCGGTTGCAGCAAGGAGAGATTATTAGGGGATTGTTTAATACTTCTTTTGTTCTTGTTTCCAAGTGTAAAAGTGAGGAGATTCAGATTTCGAAGAATAATGAGGATGTGGATGAGGTTTACTTAAGTGATTAGGTTTTGTTGATTCTTCTTGGTTTTTTTAGTATTTCATGAGTTTTTGATTTTTACTTATCTTCAAGATATTTGAAATTAAACTCGAGTTGCCCTGAAAGATAATCCAATCAAACCCATCTCCTAAAAACCATTAAAAAAAATCCTAACCCTAATTCCTTCACACCCTTAAAAACCTCTCCATTCTCACCAAAAAACCTGAAACCGCTCCATCCCAAAAACCCTTCAACCTCTTCAAACCCTTCAAACCTCTTCAAACCCTTCAAACCTCTTCAAACCCTCTAACCATAAATCCACTAAATCCTCAAAATCCTCAAAATCCTCAAAATCCTCAAAATCCTCAAAATCCTCAAAATCATCCAAATCATCCAAATCATCCAAATCTAATCCTCACCTCTTTAAACCCTCAATTCAACCCCATTTGAAACGGCCTACATAAATCCTAAAAAAACTTCTAACAACTGACCTAAGTAATAAGTTAACACTCAAACAATCTTGTTGAACTTCGCAGCCTCTACAAGTGGATTGTCTTCAGAGATTTTTCTAATCCCAGCGCTTCGATGATCGAACGAGCAGCGGTGGTCCTCTGGGTACCTGTGCCTTGTGCAGAAGAAGTTCTCGCACTTACACTTGAAGTTCACAGGGCCTAATAGTTTAGAACACTGAAAACATTTGTCTGCATTCGGCGAAACCTTTTTTTCTTCCTCTGGGATTGTAGATGATTTTTGAGGGTCTTGTGGAAGGAATGACACGGATGGAGTTGAAGAAGGCTTTTTTGAGTCTCGGAAACACTTGGAGCAAAGACCGTCTTGACAACCGAAAAATACTTTGCAGATACGACAGATTGGGGCTTCCATTTTGATTATAAGATCAGAATAGAGATGATTTTTGGTGATTTATTGGATAAAGATAAGAATTTCGAGATTTTTGAATGAAAAAAAGTGATTTTTTTATTTGCGGTGATGATTTTTTTAAGTTTTTTAAAGTTTGTTAAAAGGTTAGATCTTCTACATTGAATAACCCTTGCATTCTGAAAACTCTTTCAAAAGGAGCCACATTCCCTTCATGAGAGTTTTCTTTGAAAGAATTGTGATCGTTGAAAATAGCGAAAACAATTTTTTTAAAGCACCCTTTAAAATTTCCTTCAATTTCTTGTTTGAATAACTCAGCAACTCTCTCAGTTGGATTCCGATACGCTCCACAGCCTAAAGCACTGAGCACGATCGAGTCATGTCCTCTTACAAAAGCGACAGAAAGAATCATTTGAATTTTATAGATCATTGTTTGAAGGTCTTCAGGATTATAATCGAGTTTTCCATCATTCATCACAAGTTGCGGTCTTCTGATAGCTGCGCAGGCGATCATTGAGAGAGGAACAGGCTGAGTTAAGAATTGATAAAGACTAGCTTCACTTTTTCTAAAGACATTGATTTGAGGAGTGTAAATAACTCCGTCAATAGGATACAAATGTTGAGGTAAATGCAGAAAGTAGTCAGATCTTCTGAAAATAGACTCTTCTTGGGCACCAGCACCGTAAGCCACTCCTCCCCCAGGGGTGAAGTTGTTAGCCATATTAAGAACAACAGGATTAAACCCCTGCTTCAACTCTAACCCAGCATCAAGACAGTCTCCATTAAAAATCACGACCTGTGTCTGAAAACAAGAAGAATCAGGTAAAATAACACCCAAATGCTTAGAACTCAAAAAATCCGAAGGAATCATTTCAACTTTTTCTCCATTTTCCAGTATAAACGACCTGTTTTCAACACAAGAAACTGTTTCTTTATAAACTTTTATCCGAAGTGCATATCTTTCTTCTTGTGTCAAACTCGACAGTTGCTTCGAGTACTGCTCATATCTGGACTCCATTATTACAACCATGAAGAAGACTCGGAAACAAGTTAATCAAGGTTATTTATTATTGTCGCACTAAAATTGGGAGTACTTTTTAAATATTGATGGAAAGCGAGTTGGAGAAACGCTTCCTCCTTGCTTTGAAATCGGACTTTCTGATACTGTTGACAGGTTCAAGAATTTTTTCGTGTTCTTGATTGACGGAAGCTTCGGGTTTGTGATTGGCTTTTGCTCGAAGTCACGGAATTTCGTCTTTAGGTACTTGCGAGTGCAGGTTGTTTCTACGCTTGCGTCGGTTTGGTCGAGAATTTCCATTGTTTATTAGTTCTTAGCTAATTCTATTTGATTTTTATCTTTCTTATGTTGAAGGATTTTGTAGTGGGGCGGATTTAGATTGGATTGGGTGAGATTTTGATCAGGGGTAGATGAATTTACCCGGAAAAGAAGAAATTTTAGGTTTTTTTTGAGGTGATTTTTTTGAAGGATTTTAGAGGTTATTTGATTTTTATTGAAATTTTAAGGGAATTTTTTGAGATGAATTAGGAAAGGTAGTTTTAATTAGTTGGATTGGAATAGCTGATGTTAATTATAGATTATTTGAGGTTATTAAACTTTTTTGCTTTGGTGAAGATAGGATTTTAGAGATATAGACATTTGATTATTATTGGATTAAGCAATAATTAATTTTTATATTCATGAAGTCTAACCATCTAAAGTATAGATCTTTAATTTTCTTTTTGTCTAACACTTCAATTATATTCATTAATTTATCACAATAAATCTTTAAGTCAAAATAGTGCTTCAAAATTACTATTATAATATGAAGTTATTATTTGTATTTAATTTTAAAGAACATAAGCCTTAGGATAAATAATATCATTTTCTTGAAACTAATTCGAACTAATTTGAATTTTAACTAAATCCCTGAGAATTAGTCTAACCTCAATGAGTAAATAGATACAGATTGCAACCCTCACAACTTTAATATTAATACACTTACCTAAAACCCACAAATATCACTAAAATAAAATTTAACCGACACAAAAATATTAAATAAGTTGCCACAAATTTTAGTTTACAATTTAATAAAAAATGAAAATCTTTCTGCAAAAATTTCATTAATCCTAATACAGATAATCATCAAACTAATTCCTAAAGATATTTCAATAAATTATCCTAAAGCCTTCTAAACAATCTGCAACCACATCTAAATCTTAAATATCTTAATTTCCATTAATACTTCCCAGTTCCTTAACTCACAATACAAGCATTCTCCAACAACACAACCCTAAAAAAACCCTCTCTAAGCCACATCCAAATCAAATCTCAATCCAAATCCCCTAAATCCCAACTAAAACCTCTAAACTCCAAACCCTGCTACTCCATTCACCCCATCTAAACTCCATCCAACCGATTCAAAACTTCAAAAACCTCAACGAAAATCTTCAGATTCTAAAAAACCCGTCAAATTCCCATAAAAAATCTCTATCTAAACAGAAAACATCCCAATATAAATATGAAGACCCCTAAAGAATGAGCTCTGCTCTAAAATATGCCGCTGATTTAAATCCATGTTTACCTTAATGAAGAAATATCCTTCATATGTGCAGTCTTTGATCGAAGAGTTGCAAAGCTGTGAGTTGGCGAACGAAATTCTCGCTCGTTACGAGGGCTACTCAGAAGATCCAATGGTAAAGCCTCTTTACTCCTTATTCCTCGAGTCTCGCACGACATTTATTTACTCGTCTCAGGTGCTCGCGTTGCTTGAATCGTCAGCCAAATTCAGCCCTCCACCGTTCCGGTCCTTGTCAGTCAACCCGAACTTGGAGCCTTGTGCAGAGGATAACCCTTTGTCGCCGGTTTTCCAAGATTTGAGCCGGAGCACTTTGTGGAGTGAAGGCGGAACTGGCAGTAAAGACCAGAAAACATTGAAACAACTCAGTTTCGAGGTTAAAAGTATTGTTTATCTAATGAAAAATTGCACGTATAAAGAGGTTGCTGATAGTATTGTTGGAAAACAAATACTTGATAATGAAAAAAATGTGAGGAGAAGGGTTTATGATGCTATTAATGTGTTGACCTCTGTAGGGATATTTGAAAAAAGGGGTAAACAAATTTACTATATACAGAAAAACGAAGAGGTTCATAAAAATGTTTTGAGTAAGAAAGAAGCGCTGAAAAAAGTAGTGAAAAAATATGATAGTTTAAACGCTATTATCTGCAGAAACAAGGAAAAAGCTAACTATCGACAAGCAGTACAAATGCCTTTTTTCTTGGTAGTTGGTAAAAAAGGGGTAATTTTCATTCAGGCTATCATGAAAACCCAGCAACAAGGAAACGAATTCAAAGTTCTTTCAAACAAAAAACTTAAAGTCGTAAAATCCGTATCAATCCTTCATTTATTCAAACTTCCCGTAAGTCAGTCCTTACCAAGCGAAGTTTATCAATTAATAGTTAGTTAGTTGTAGTTATAATGTCAGGCGGAGCATATAAAGTCCTGCCCCACTCATCACCCAGCTTCCGAGTATCATTAGAAATCGAGAAACTGAAAGAAATGCATCAAGAAAGTCTTCAAAAAAGGTTAAAAAAGCGAATGTTTCTTACAAATTCAATCAACATTTGGATGAATCATCATCTTTACAAGGCTTGGAGGTGATTTTTAAACAGACAATGGAAAAGCATTAAGGTCTTGCCTACTCCTTATGAGAACATCAAGGGAACCATTCAGCACCAAATCGCAAAGACCAAGTCACAACTCGCTCAACTGGTAAAAAGAAGCAGAAATAACTATTTTGGACAACTTGCAAGTAACGCCAGGAGTGTCAAGTTCAGGAAGGTTTGTGACAGACAGTTCATTGGATCTCGCAGGTTGGAAGAATGCAGAAATAAAAGTGCCTTTGCGGCTTGTCTTAGGGAACAGATCTCCACTGCTAGTAAAGAATCAAGGGAAAAAATGATCAGTCAGAGAATCAACTCGGCAAATGAGGTCAGGGCTAGGTCTAGGGCTGGAATGTTGGAAGTTAATAAAGCCAGCTTTTTCCTTTAGATGAAAGGTAAAGAATGTAATATTTTCATCATTTTAGATGTTTTGATAGGTTTTGAAAGGTTTAGGGTGAAGGATTTGGATTGATGAGGAGGGTTTAAGATTTTCAAGTGATTGGAAAAGAGAATGGTGAAACTAGAAGATTTAAATTTGGAGACGAAAGAAAAAACAAAAAGAAGAAACAAAGAAGAACAAAAAGAAGAAACGAAAAGAATGTAGCCCAAATCATACTGGGAGACTTAAATGAAATAAGAATAACTGCTCATTCAACTGAAAAGATCTCAAAGCCAAAATTTCAAAACTTCTGACATATAAAAATGCTCGTTTGTAAAAAACGGATATATCCAAAAGAGATCCAATTAAGACAACCCTTTCCAATACTCAACCAATCCAATAAATCCAAATAACAAAACCAAATCATTCCAATAAAACCAGCACAACTTAACATCCAAAATATTATCTTAACTACTAAAGAAATTACTGCTTGAATTATTCACACTGATTATACGCATCAGTTCTGTAAAAGAAAAAAGGATTAGCACAAGAAAAAAGATAGTCAATCATTTTCAACCCAGATACACCAAAACAGTTCCAGCCCATTTATTAACCGGTCTAATAATAAACTCAATAAAAATCAACTCTAATCTTGTAAATGTCTTCAGTCCCATCAAAACTTTTACTTATTTCCCTTCTCTTCTTTTCAACTCTCCTTCTTCTGAATCTCTCCTCACCAAGCACAACAATAAAAACCCAAGATTCAATAGAATTCCAGAAATCATTAAAAATCAACTTAAAACTTCAAGATTTTTATTCAAATTTCATTAAAAGCTGGGAACTATCTTCAGAAGCGAAACTTGAAAGTAAAAATTTTTCTCATGTCTCTTTTGGCTTCAATTATTTTGAATCATCGAAAATGTTTAACTTGAGAGTTTATCTCCCTTGTCCAAAACCTGATTTTTTCCAAGGAAGTCCACTTATCGGGAGATGTGAAGGAAAATATTCTGAAATTTTTGAACCTGGGCCTGATGTTCAAGAGTTCTACGCCGGTGAAAACTTAACTTTTCCACTTGAAAGACTGGAAAGTGGATTTTTTGAAGTTAACAATCAGAGCGAATATGGAATGATTCAATGTCCGAATAAAGAAAAAAGAGCTTTTCTTAGAAATGTTTTTAGTCCAGTCGTTGCTCGTCGGGCAAGTGAATCTGCAGAAGAAATGGGAAAAAAGTACTCGAAAAATAATAAAACGTTGACTGTTATTTTTCTTGTCCTTGATAGTGTCTCAAGACAGAGCTTTTACAGAAATTTGAAAAAAACGGTGAAAATCTTGAATCAAACTGCTTCGAATTCAACGTCTGGGTACTTTGTTTATGATTTCTTAGGAAATCAGATTCATGGATGGAGAACGAAGGCTAATATGATTCCTTTTCTTTATGGTCAGTCTGAAGATTTTGCACTTGAACGATTGAATGAAGCGAAATTTGAAGATTTAAATGAATTTTTAATGGAGAATCAACAAAATAAATCGATTTGGACCTTTTTCAGAGATAGGGGATTTGTTACTATGTTTTTAAATGATGTGGTAAGCAATTCACTAAACCAATTCTCAGGAACAACAATCCAAGCCGACCATCACATCGGAAACTTCTGGTCAATGTCAAAAGCTCACTTCAGCTACCACCAGCTTTCCGAAGAAATCCAATGTATCGGTTCATACTTCCCACATCATTACTCCTTGAAGTACCTAAAAGAATTTACAGAAAACTATAAAAATTTCAACAAATTTGCATATGTTCATATAAATGTAGCCCATGAGGCGACAGCGACTCGTTTGAAGCTTTTAGACGAAGATTTGAAAGATTTTTGCAGAGATTTGATGGAAAATTCTAATAAAAGTGACCTGGTCCTGGTCTTAGCAGCAGATCACGGCAGGTTTAAAGCGGAGCAGGTGACTTTAGAAGGAATGGCTGAAAGAGCGATTCCTGCGCATTTTCTTCTTATCACTAAAGAAATGACTGAAAGACTTGGCTTTCAGAAGAACTTGAAGGTCAATAGTAAAAGGCTTGTATCAAGATTTGACTGGCATAAGTCTTTAAAAGCTCTTGCTTTTGCACCTTATTCTAACTTAACTGAAAATTCAACAGAGTTGAAAGGAATTCTTACTGAAAAACCTGCTGTTTCGCTTTTTCATTCTCAGGTCTCTGAAGAAAGGAAATGCTCTGATTTTGGAATTAGTGAATCTTTGTGTTTTGATTTTAGGTTTCAGAAAGTTTTGACGAAAATGTGGAAAAAAAATAAACGGTATAAGTTTTTCGTGAATGAAAGTTTGAAAAATGTTAATTTTTACTTGAAAGAATCTGAAAATGTTGAATGTTTTCCGGTTAAATTGGAAAAATTAAACAGTATTGAGGCTCTTTATGTTAAACCTGTTACTAAAACTAGTGTTGCTCATTATTTGCTTCATTTGGAACTGAGTTTTAATTTAAATTTATTGGTTCATGGAAGCTACTCTTCTGCTGAAGACTTTGGAAACAAGCATCGAGTTCTCTTTAAGTTCACTTCAATTGAGCCAAACTATATAAAAGTGAGAGAAGATCTTGAAAATTCACATGTTTTGGTTGTGTCAAAGATCTGGAGTTATACAAGACTTGATCTTATCCATCCGAATGATCAACCTCACAAAAAATCCTGTCTTGAAAACAGATTTTTTCATTATAATTATCTTCTTGCTGATCAGCAGGAAGACTGCAAAATAACTTGTGAAAAACAGGATCTTCTTTGTATTCCTTCTAAGTTCTTGGAAAAATTTGTTGAGACACAAAAGGAAATGTTTAAAAATATTACTCGTATTGGAAATCTTGGATCGCTTGAAATAATTGGTGACTCTTTGATTATTGGTAGAATTGAAATGTGTGGAAAAGCTGATTCTAAAGCTGTTAGAGTCTGTCATTGTGTCAACCCTTCGCTGCTTGATGATGGAGAAAGATCTGTTAAATATTGGTGATTTATATCTTGTGTATATCCTGCTAAATTCGCATAAAAGATCGATTAATCATTAAACAAATCCACACTCAAACTATTTCTCCAATCACCAATCAATATCTCCTCCAATTTACCGAAATCTATCCTAAGTTAAGCCTAAAAATCGTGTTATGCACGTAGTACCCACTACTTGTATTAGGCAGCAAGTGAAAGACCTGAGTGAATTTCAAAGGAGCATCTTCATCCATTTTCAGCAATCCAGTGACAAACACAATGATTCCTCCAGGCGAAGATGAAGGTTGAATATCTTGAGTTAAAATCTGATGAGCAATAGTATTCATTCCTAGTGACTGGAACTTCTGCACAATATTGACCACGCCTTTGAAATGTTCTCCTTCGAAGCTGAGCATAGAGTGTTCATTAAAAAGTTCTGAAAGTCCTGCGCGGTTAGTCTGAAAAACATTGTAATAGAAATTGACGAACTGGGCACCCACAGCGTTGAAGTCTGCCATTTATTACTAAATAGGAAAATAGGCTAAGCCCTAAGAACTCGAATCACTTCATCAATCAACTCAGAAAAAACGACTTCGGCTGCGTTGATCTCCGCTTGGACCTCTTCGAACTGATAGTCAAGCCAGGTCCTTTCTTCATCTTTTATATCTGTTACTATCAAAGTTCTCAACTTTCCTTCTAAATAACCATTATTTCCATCACAGTGTCTCTGAAAAGTGCTCAAATAATTAAAATCATTCACTTGACTTGAAACCTTCGGCATCACTTGCAACATTTTCAGTTTTTTCCAGACACTTGGGACCTGCTTCACCCAAGGCAAGGGCCTGCCTTGGGCTCCGAAAGGTCTGAAGCTGTTGAGGACTTCGTTGCAAGTGTCGAAAATAAGCTTGTCGAAAGTCTTTTGGAAAAATTTTATCTCTTCGTTTTCGATTGACTTGATACGTGACGAGCTGATTTTAGAAAATAAAGAAGATGAGAGGACTGGGTCTCCAATTGTCTTGTAAAAATTTTCAGGGTACCCGATTTCGTCGATGTGCATCAAGGAAAGGACTTCTAATGGCGAATGCTCTAAAGGGAGCTTTAAACGAGATTCGAAATCGGCAGAGTTTGAATGAAAGACTATCAAGTCGATGTAGTTGCAAGGGGATAAGTCGACTGACTCTTCTAATGAAAAGTGAAATGATGGCAAAACGTTGACTAATAAGGTTTGAAGTACTTCTTCTGATAGTTTCGCGATTTCGTCTGGGGAGATTATTGATTGAAGGGACTCGGAGGATAATTCAACGGGACTTGAACGAGATATCAGCGGCTGAAACACTTTCAAAGGACGGGAAAAGTCAGAGCTTGAGTCAGAATAGTCATCAACTACAATCTCTTCTGAGTCATTTTTATCATTTTCGTCTATTTCTGATACGTTCGGGGAAACTTCAGCAGAGTCTTGCTTGGGAAGACTGCAATCATCGAAACTTTTTAATTTTTCATCGATTTTGAAATTTTCAGTGATTTGGATATCAGGTGAGCGAACAAGTTGGTAATTTTTTTCTTTTTTCTCATATTTTTCAGATTCAAATCTAGGAAAGTCTTCAGATTTATCAGAACGATAAGACGGAAACGAGAAGTCAAGGTTTCTGGTCTCTTTCACACCGTCCAGTTCTTGTTTATAGCTGTTCAAACTATTCGAATTATCAAGAGGAATGATTAAATTTTCATTACTTGTTGAATTTTGCAATAAATCAGCAATATGTTGATATCTTCCATCAATCATCTTATTGAGAGAATCAAGCATATCAGGAGTTTTAGGAAGTTTTTTCGCAATTTCTTTGATTTCTTTCAGTTCTTTTGTTTTCATTTCTTCTAAAAAAAGAAGCTTTTCAGGAACTGCTCGGGTGAGGAAGGGACTCGGATTTTGCTGTTGGTTTGAACTCCAAGCGGAAAGAATCTCTTGCACCTCGTTGTCTTCGGTCATGTGGTCAGAGTCTATTGAAAAAAGGGACTTTTTTTTTAGGAATTCACGAAAAAATCTTTGGATTTTTGAAGCTGCCTTTGATTTTTTCTCTGGAGATGGAGATGATTTGTTGGAAATTTTTGTTTCGGTTGGATTTAGAAGATTTGATTGGGGATTTTCAGGAGAATCTTTCGAATTTGCATACGGGTTGCCTTGGGTTGATAGGGACTCTGATGGAAGGGGTTTTAGGGGTGAAAAGTTTTCGGATGGCTTGAAAATTTCGGAAGTTGGAGTTTTTTCTTGGCTTGGATTGTTATTTGATGAGATTTCAGAGGAGTCAGATTGCTTATCACAAGCCACCTGATCATCTTTCTCATTCTGTTTAGCAGACTCCTCACCAAGCCTCGATACAAACTGTTGCTTCTGACTATCCTCCTCTTGATAAACATCTGAAGATTCATCATCATAAATTTTCTTAACTTTTTCACCATCACTCAAACTAGCCTCAACAAATTTCTGCCTAAAAAGTCTTCCATTTTTCAAAGTTTTACTTTTAAAGCTAGGCTTTGTTGTACTTCCCAAGTCCAAAACTTTTAAAGTTTGAAGTCTTTTCGTTTCCTTTCTAACACTTTCAATCAACTCATTTCTCTTAAGTTCCCGAGTCTTTTTCTTCTGAATCTTCATAAAATTTTTAACTTTCGGGTCAGGTGATCGTTTTTCATTGCGATTGACGGGAGAAACTTCAGTTTTCGCAACAGTTGACAAACATCTTTTCAGTCCTATCTCTTCACCGACTTCCACAAATTTGCTAAGGCCAAGGTCGTGTTTTTTTCGGCATTCTGGAGATTTTTTAAAAGCCCTTCGGGCTTTTCTTTGATTTTCAATGTTTGATAACTTTTCATGTGTCTCGAACTTTCGACTGTCAAGGCCCCAGGGCTTCTTTGGTTTGAATTTTTCTGTTTTGAATTTTGAAGAGTTTTCAAGACGAATTTTTGAGTTGATCTCGTCGATGAGGACCTTTCTGACAAGTTTTTGTTTTAATTGGTTGAGATGAAGAGTTTCATCTTTTTTCTTCTTTTTTACTAGAAAGTGAATTGAGGACTGGATGATTTTTTTTAGTCTTTTAGGAGATTTTTCAGGTTTTTTTAAAGATTTTTCTGTGGTTTTGGTTTTTTTTATTAGTTTTTTTTGAGGTTTTGGAATTTCTTTAAGGTCTATTTTTTCAGGTTTTCCTTGTTTTTCAGATTTTTCAGGTTTTTCTGATTTTTCCTTTTCTTTAGGTTTTTTAGTTTTGGAAAGAGAAGTGATGATGATTGAACCTGTTTTAGAAGGTGGAACTGGTTGTTCCATGCATTTAATTTTCAGATTTCTCATGTTTTTCTGCTTGATGAGGATTTTTGCTTGAGTATTGTGTCTTTTCAGTCTGCTCATTACTTTGATAGGAATCGGGTACCGAGGGTTTTCTTCTATCACTTCAGGCGACAGGCATGAATGCGAAAAAATCTTTTTGCCGATGACTGTCACTGAACCTTGTCGAGGTGATGAGAAAGAGTGGACTGGAGTTGATTCCATGTTTGACGTGTTAAATAAAGGCAGGTTGAATTGAGTTGTTGCTTCTGATGATCTATTGATACTTATACTCATCTAATTATAATATGGGGTTTACGGTTAAATCACTTTGATTTGTGAAAATGGAAAGAATGAGAGTTTCTCAAAATTGAAAAATTGAAAGAATTTTATGGTTTTCATGAGAAAGTTTCAGGGTTTTTGGATGTTTTAAGGTTTTTTTTGGGGTTGAAGATATTTAGGTCCAAGGATTGAAGTTACTGGACTGTTTCTTGTAAATGAAAGGAATTGATAATTAACTTTTATCTGATGATTAAATGAAATTTAACTTAAAAGCTTGTTTCTCATCATGAGTATTCAAAAATCAAAATAAAATCAATAAATCAATAATTTCAAGAAAATGAATTGTATAGAACCAGAAAGAAATTTTAAATAATAATTTATTTCTAACTCAATTCTATTCTTTCACCCTTTTCAGTTACTTTTCACCCTCTGTGATTCAAAATTATATAAACCCCTAACAAAAAATCTTATCCACTTAAATTATTATTTAAGCTAAAATACTTTATTACTTCCCGCAGAGCAAAAGCCACATCTCCCACCTTTAACACATTTGCGATGATAAGCATGTCCACAAATAAAAACAACGACTCGATCCTTTTTATCACATTGCAAGACATTAGAGCAAGTTTTACAATGTCCATTTGAATTAATCCCTTTGCTCTTACTAGAAAAAAGGTTTCGAGTCATAGCTTTAACATCACTTGTAAGCAAATTTATCGCTCTTTTCACAATACTTTTTTGATAAGAATGTTGAGAAAGTACCTGATAAATATTTTCTTTTATATGTTTAAATGGCATTTTTTCTACTTTTTTGACGATAAATGTGATGATTTTGTTGAAGTCAATAATATTAATCATCATTTCCAGAATGTCTCTAATACAAACATGCACCGAGTTCTCAATGGTCGGGTTGACTTTAAACATATGTCCAAATTCCGAAAAAAGCTGAAGTATGACTTCAAGAACAGCAAAGAAATACTCTTCAATCTCATTCATATCAAGTCGATCAACATTTCTATTACAAAGTAAAATGCACTGTTTGATATCTTTTTCTATTTCAGGAATGACTTCAAAGCTTTTCCCTCCATTTAAAAATTCGCTCTTGTTACTCTGAGCTCTTCCAAGTAATAAGTCAAGAGCGTCTTTGACACTTCCAAGTTTTTCATGTAAATAAGCTGCTGCTTCAATGACTTGGTACTTGATGCATTCATTGAGACATTCGTCCAGATTGTAGTCATTTCGAGACTCAAGAAAATTGATGACTTTAGAAGGTTCATGTTGACAAAGCAAGATAAGATACTTGAAAATCAAATCTTCTTCAATCTGGTCCTGTAAATTAACAAGTTCTCCTAAATACTTCATTTGCAACTTCGGGGCATTGTTGAGTTTTCTCACAATATCAAGATGTTGGTTCTGAAACCAGTCAGTTACAAGTTTCGCAGTTAAATCACTGTCGATTTCAACAAGTTTATTCAAATTCGTCATAAGACAGTCTTTTAGTTTGTTTTTTTCATATTCATTTGAAGAAATAACAGCAAAAATTTCGTTTAGCCAGGGAAAAACCTTCTTTCGGGTCTCTTCCACCTCGCATTGAACGAAGTTCCTCACACATCCTGAGTAGTCTTTAGCGAGTTCTAACAAATAAATGATAAGTTCAATGAAACTGGTCTTACTTGCCAGGAAACTTATTTCTTCAATTTCCTTTTGGCTCATTTGATGTTTTTTCAGCATTGAAAGCAACAACTGGCTTTTTTCTTCTGTTGTGAATTCGGTGAAAACTTGATTTTTGTCTTGCAAGTTGCAGTAAAAGTTGATGTAGTCGTCGATGTTCGTCGCGAATATTGAAATGATTTGACTTGGCCGTGACTGGCTTAAGAAGTACCTCGCGACTTCTACGCAAATAGACTTTTCTAAAGATACATAGTCAAGAGTTGCTGTTTTTAACGTGAATAAAAAGAACTGGTGGTAAAGAAAAGTGCCTGGGGCACAGATTTCTTTTAGTTTCATTATAAGGTCCATGTAAGTTGGAGAAGTGCAGGAAGGGTCAGTCAGGACTTCCTTTGGTAGAGTTTCTTTAAAAATTTCCCAGACGACCATAAGAGTGATGAATGAGTCATTTTGCATTAAAGTGAAAAAATGTTTCCTTTTCAGTAACCACTTCACAATTCCAATTATCATGATTTTCCTCATTTCCGGCAAAACCTTTCCGTTAGGAAAAGTTTCTCCCTTGAGACAGAGCCTGTAATACCAGAGGAGTTTATAAGTGAAGTAAAGTTTTGCCCTTAAATCATTTTGTTTTGTCATAGTTTTATATATTTTTTTCAAAGGGTTGACAAAGCTCTGCAGGGTGGAGTTGGTGTTGACATAAATATAAGCAAGTAGTAAATTATGCTCGTCACAAGCAGGAATGACGCACTTCGGGTCAATGCAGATAGGATCAAGATGCACAATAATTCTTTCAATAGTCGTATGATGCTTGTCACCCAAATAATACCCAATAACTTTTCCAAGCACAACAGGCGGCATAACTTTAATTTTTCCAGTCAAAACATAAAGTTCCAAAGTGCTCATCAAAACTTTCATATCTCCCTGGTTATTGATACTTTCAAAAATCTTATCAAACAAAACATCAAAAAAATGCTCAACAGCTTCAATTCCTGCACAAAACTCTAAAATAGCAGGAATTCTTACATTCCAAGGAATCAACTGCATTCTAATAATTGGATTAAGAAATTCAACAAGATGAGTTCTGAGTTCGTCTTTATTCCGAGGGACTCCATACAACTTTTTCCCTCGCCCTTGGTAAAGATTAAGACCCAAGGCAAGGACTTCGAGCCAGTCATTTTTTTTCATTAGTTCATCGAGACACTCCTTCCAGTTCAACAGTTGTCCCTTGTGGAACTCTTTATTTCCCAGTAAAAAAACGACACGGTCAATGGCTTTCAGGGTGTTGTGATAAGTGAAGTTTTCCTTTTGGTCGATTTTTACGTAGATTTGAAGAGCAAGGTCTTTGTTTGCGTAGGTCTCTTCGAGGACTGCTCGTCTTCCACTTTCACCTGGTTTTGTTGAGAACTCTCTGGAAGTTATCACTTGGATTTCTCGACTTCGGTTCAGGCAGAGGATTATTTCGTAGCTTAACCAAAAAATGCTTTTTATTTCGGTGTCGGTCTCTAGGTAACCACTTATTAAGACACCTTCTGCACTTGCAAATTTTAAGGTGTAAAGGATTATTCGTTGGCCCCAGGCTACTGCTAGGATGTGGTGAAGTGGACTTTGGTCTTCTGGAGACATTGCAAGCTTCCAGGAAATGCATGGACACATGTGAGGCGATATACCGATTGGTCTGTCAATAGTAAAAATCGTCCGAATCTCAGGTTCCAATGCCAAGACAACAACTTTCCCCATACCCGCAACAGCAACAATTCGATCAGTATCAGTAGGATGAGGCCATCTAGGTTCAGGTTTCAAAGGTTCAACCGCAAGTATAGCTCCAATAGGTTCCCTAAGCACATCCTGAAAATGCAAGTTCGTACTCATCAAAGCCTTAGAAAATCCTAAAAGACAAAGCCTTCCATCTTTATCCGCGCTGATAGCTTCATCCTTTCCTTCCTTCCAGAACCTAACAGCTAAAACAGCAGTTTTATGAACAGCGTTACTTGTTTTAATCGCTTTTCCATTCGTCAAATTCCACAAAACAAGATGTCCAAAGTGATACCCAACAATGGCGAAGTTATCATCAAATGAAATATCAATACAAGTGACTTGTCCACATGATTTTTTCGGCTTTAACAGAAGAATTTCATGTCCTTGATGAGAAAAAACAGTGATATGGCCGTTTGTATTCCCTACAAGGATCAAATTCGCACTACAGGCCAAAGCTGAAGGTGCTACTGAGTTATAAGCTGAGGAAGGAGCGATTTTTATCGATATTAGTTTAAGTTCTTCGAATTGAATCACAGGCAGTCGTGACTCGAGGTACTTTTTATCGTCCAGGTGCGTTGACACGCTTTTTTCTTTCGAAGAAATCGCTTCTAACTCG
This sequence comes from Stentor roeselii, assembly GCA_006503475.1. Lineage (NCBI taxonomy): Eukaryota > Ciliophora > Heterotrichea > Heterotrichida > Stentoridae > Stentor > Stentor roeselii. Next base: position 117,217 of record RSEH01000103.1, read on the forward strand.
TTTGATTGAAGAAGTGACAACGGGTCCACCATGTCACTCGACTTCAATGAACGAGAACGAGTCATCGCACGGTCTAGACGCGCTTGCATCGTTTGTTGAGCTGCTTGGGCAAGACGCGATTGAGACGCCCTGTCAAGTTTCAAAGACTTTCGAGGGTCGATTGAAGAGTCTGAGATCGACAGGTCCATGTCGTCTAGATCTGAAATCTGGAAGTCGGAAAGAAGATGCTCTGGAAGATTTCCTGCGAAACTTGAATAGTTCTTTCGAGTTGTCATATTTTAGATGGTGAATTATTTTAAAGATTTTAAAGAAGGAAAAAGTTCCAGGGTGTTAAAAATTTAGAAATTTTTTAGGAAAGTTTTGGGCGAATAGGGATTTTTTTGGATGTTTTATAAATGATTACGAAAAATAGGATTTGTTGGGGTTTGATTTTTTTGGTTTTGATTGGAATCTTAGCGAGTGGAATTTATTTCTTGAATAAAGCCTCGAATGACCCTCAAGGTTCTGAAATTTCTAGAATAAGCAGTATTATCACGAAGTGGAACCAGACTTTTATTGAGTTAAAAGAGCTGAATGTTGATTTTCAAAACAAGACTTTGACTAAAAATCAGACTCAGACCTGGGCTTTGAACGTTGAAGACTTGCCTTATTACAAACCTCTGTTTTTTTCAGGGTCAGTCAAGATTTCAGACAAGGTCAATAAAGTGAAGGTTTATAATTCAACTAAAAACAAGGAGTATAATATAACCACTGATGTTACCTTGACTATTATGCATGGGAATATTACTCTGAATACCCAATTGATTAAAGACGTTATTTTACAATCTCGGATCAAGTCTACTATGAATGCGAAAGTTTGTGGTAATGAGCAGATGGGGTTTTGGGATGGGGTTACTTGTTATCATGACTACCAAACCACTCACTTTTGCTTTGTTATTGATTCAAATTACTCTTTGACCAGTCAGTTCGAATTAGGCTGTGACGCTGTCAACTATTACCAACAACAAAAAATCAAATACCGAAATGCAAAAGTCTATGAAAATTTAACAATATCCCCTTTTATCGAGGTTAGAAGTTCAAGTGATCCATATGTTTACGCTTCTTATAATGGAATCTCAGAGTTTTCACCAAGTTCATCAGAGTATAAAATAATAGGAATTACTTTAGTTGTGATTTCATCTGTTTTAATTGTGGCTTCAGGGTTCATGACGATTTGCACAGGTCGTAAGAGAAAGTACTTGAACATGCACGATCATAATAAGATTTAAAATCATTTGAAACCTTCTTTCATTTCATAAATGATAATAAAAATGGGCTGTTGTCAACACTCAAATGGAATCATAAAGCCAGGTCCAATAAAAAGACCTAGTTTATTATCAGGTCTCAAAGAAAAACTCTCAGAAATCACTGAAAACCTTCTAAAAGAATACGAAGACCATCTTTTACAACGAGTTACTCCTGATCAACCACGAACTTTAGCAGAATTCAGTCAAATCTCAAGTAAAACTATGGAAAAAGTCACTAAAGAATACGATGAAGAAACCAAAGATCTTGCAAAAAACTTGCTTTACATAAGTCAGATCAAATTTTACAAACATTATCTCTCTAGTAAATGCAAAGCGAAGGAAGGGCTGTTGAGTAACGAAAACAGTTTAAATTCATTTAGGTATATTTTCAAGTTAATCGAAACCTTGCTTAATAAAATAGAACAAGGAATAATTGATGATAAACAGTCTGTTGAAGCATTCACAAAACTTGCGAAAGGCGCGTATATGATTAAAGGACTTCAAATTTATCACAACCTTCTGGGTGTTAATTCAAATGAGAGGAAAAAGTTGTTGAAAGCTCTTCAGGAGAATGAAAATTCGAGATTAATTGATGATCGAAATCAACTAGTCGGACTTTATAAAGATTCTCTTATCCCAGGGACCAAAATGATGAAGGAATTCGAGGAAAATGAAGACTTGAAAAGAGAAAATTCGTTAAAAGCTGATTCTTTTTATAATGAAACTGAACACGAGTTTTTAAACTTAAACGAGCAGAGGATTAGAAGATTGTCAGCAAGTTACTCGAAAAGAAGGATTAAATATGAGAGTCAAGAAGAGTGTGCTTAAGATTTATTTATATTATTCAAAATTTCGCATTTGTTAGCGACTCAATCATTTTTTTACTTTCGAATTCTTTACGAAGTAGATTTTCACGACTTAAGACTTCTTTGATGGTCAGTTCATTGACAATGTTTTTATTTTTAAGCTGCCGATTTTCTTTTTCTAGTTCTTTCACCCTTAATGTAAGGCTGTTTTTTTCTTTCACCAGTTTGCTGATGTGTAAAGAGTCTTGCATTATTTTATTGGTGAGGGTAACAAAAGAATCATTTTGCAGAGGTTTTTTGCAGTTTAACAGTGAATCTCTTTGTTTTTCAAGGTCTTTGATTACAGAAAATAAAGCCTGAATGCATTCATTTTGTGTAGTCTCATTCCAGTTCTCAATAATTTTCACATCACTTGTATTAACCTCAGATTTTCCAGTCCTCCCTCCATTCTCACTAAAATTCCAACTTTCATTCTCCATCCTTTTCTCACTCCTCAATTTTCCTTCACTCCCCTCAAAATTTTCCCTTTCTTTTTTCGTACTTTTTTGATTCAATTCTCTGAAATCTTTGATTTCCTTTCCTAAAAATTCTTTATTTTCTCCAAAAGGATCAATTTTTGATTCAGCTTTTCTGGTATATTCAAGTTCAGGTCGATTAGCATAGAAACTTTTATCTAAAGAGTCATCTTTGAGTTTAAAGCTTTCAAGTGACTCTTCAAAGCAGATTGTTTCACATTTAGAACTTAGCATTGAAGTCTCTAAACTTGAGGCAGTTTGAATAAGAAGAACTCTCGGGGGGTCGATGTCGCTTGGGATGTGATCAATGAAGACAGCAGGGGTGTAGATCGGAACATAAGAATAAGCCACTTGCGCCAACAACTCACTTGAAAAAAAGACTCCGCCAAGGTCAGTCCTTCCTTTGAAGAACTCAAGATGAACTATTCCATGCTTTGAGATACTAAACTGATAGTTTTTTACCTGAACTTCTTCATTATCAATGAAAACTTTGCAGATAGTCCCAGGGTCCAGTCCTTCTATTTTGAGTATTTGAAGTTCGATTGAGATCATTTTTAAATTTGATAAATATGAATGATTAACTCGAAAGATGAAGAATTTTATTCAAACTTTTTATTATATCTAGCTTAATGAGGTCTCTCGTAATTCACCTTCGATTCCTCAACACGGTTCTGAACAGGTAATCCCGAAGCAGGACTTAAAAGTCCTTCAGACACTTGAATACTATGCTCAGAAGCGATTTGTCCTAACAAATTATCCACTTGTTCTCTTGGAGCCGAGTTAGAAGTAGTCTGGTTCAAAGACTCATTCACAAAACCAGTCGCGACGTCCAAGTCTTCGAAGCATCTTTCAAAGTCAGTCATTGTTTGGGCGATGTTTTCAATTTTCATGTTCTTCAGGGCTCGGTTCATCTGTGGAATGACCCTTGAGAAGTTTTTCGTCATTGACTCAGTCCTTTGCGCTGATTGGATGCGTGAAGCCACTGCGTCCATCTTTGATGAAAGTTTCAAGTAATTCAAAGACTCGTTTTTTTTTCTGATTGCGTTTTCAGCGTGGATTCGCGCAGCGTCAATCATTCCTTTTGCCAGGTAATTTTTCGCTTTTTCCTTTTCGAGACGCTCTTCTTTTTCACATCGGGTTGACTCTTTAGCGAGTTGTTTCGATGAAAGTCGCATTTCGAATATTGTGTCTTGAAGCTGTTGACTGTTCTTTGCACCCATTATTATATTCAACAGATATGAAAAGTCGCCTGACTGGAAATCATCGAATTGGGTTGAAAAGTCTTTTGGGTGTTGTTGAGAAGAGGGTGGAAGAGTTGATTGACACTCAAGAAAAGGTCTTGGAATCGATTCATGTGAAAAATAAAAAAGTCTTGATGGATATTGACTGTCTTAAGGGAATTATTTTGAGAAATGATGATGAGGCTTTGAAGAGGAATAGGAAAAGAGAAAAGGAAAATCAGGATTTAATTGAATTTCAGAAAATTGTTGATGATTTTGAAGGTTTTTCACAGGTTAGGAAAGTTTTTGATCAGTTGGCGTTAGCTGGAATTTTTGATGCTTTTGGAGTCGTTAAAGAAATCTGGAAATTTTTGATGTTGAGTTGTGAGTTGGAGAGAGAGCTTCAAATGAGTAGGTTAAAATACTTGAGGGTTAGAAGGGAAATGAATGAAATGATGATAATTCTTGAAGGGCTTAAGTTTGACTTGGAGGGTTTAAGGGAAAATGGAGAGATTTTAGAGGATGTTTTAGTTGCTTATGAGGAGTATTTAGGGAAGTGTTCCAGCGAAAAAACTGAAATTTTCAAGAAGATGATGAAGAAAGAAATAGAATCTAGAATGACGAAGGAGAGACTTCAAGTGCTTTGCTGTTTAAAAAACTTAGATGAGTCATCTGACCAATTAAATTTAGAAATGAATGAAAAGCAAATCATTTTAAAAAAACATGAAAAAGAATCAGTTTTTTCATTCTCAAGAGTTTTTACCAGCCAGTCACAGCTGATTGATCAAATAATCCCTTTAATTCCTTCAGTGTTCTCAGGCAACAAGGTAACATTACTGAACTTCTATCATAAAACCCCATCAAAAAACTCAAAAATCATTTCTTCTGATTTTTTTTCCCAAATAATTTCTTCACTCTTCAACATTTTCTCAAAATCTTCAATTCTAGAAAACAATTCATTGAAAACAACGATAAAATCAACTTTCCTTCAAATAAAACAAAACATTTTTATCGACCTTCAAAATGACTCAATAATTGAATCTTCATCATCTTTGAGTCAACTCGAGTTATCCAAAGACGATTTTCATGAAACCCTTTCAAAGGTGTTTGAAAAAGCAGAAAAAGATTTTAATGACTCTCATTTGATTTTTTCAGCTTTTTTGAATGTAAAAGATGAAAAATTTGAAAAATCTGGAGTCATTAGTTTTGTTAAGCTTGTTGAATTCGACATGGTTCATCCTTATTCAGATAATCAGGACTGGCTTGGAAGAGATCTTAATTGTCTCACTTCTGTGATACAAGAAGTTTCAAGAAAATGTGGAAGTTTCAGTTTTAAATCGTCGAAGTTGACAGAAGCCTTTGAAGGGAAGATTGAACTACTCTCTGATGTTTTGTTTGTAGTTAATCTGGACTTGAGTGATGATCCTCAGCAGGCTATGAAGACTTTAAATTTCGCTCAAAAGCTAAAAATGAGTATTCTTGAGTAATTTGAATGAAAAAATTAGATTTACTTAGTTATTAACCTTGAAAGTCTATTGAGTAGAGATTTTTATATCACCTTTAATCACTTCATAATGAAAGACTCTTAGTTTATAGATGCTTTAAACTGGAATGATTACTGTAAGTTGAAGTAGATGTGAAAGAGTTGAATCTTTTATCAATGATTTTTCGATTCTGTAGCTTAAGGAGAAAACAAATACTACCTTAAACTGGCTTCTATGGAAGTAAACTACTTAAAAGTTGATATGAATGAAAAAACTTTGAGGTTAAGATAAACTTGCATTCAAAGAGACTAGATTAATTAATTTAGTTCAACTTGGAGATGTGAAATTTCGGATAATCTTAAATTCTTTACGTTCTCTCTTAGGTTTTGTATTGACAAGAGTTATTGAGTTATTTAGAATGTTTCGGACTTTTGATCTGGTTCTTTTCAGATTAAGTGGAATGATTTCCTCTGAGTTTCCGCTTTGATTGAAAGATACTGGAAGCGTTTTAGGATCGCATTGACTGTTTCTTCGATCTTCTTCTGGAGCTCTGAATGGCTTTTACATAGATGCTTCATTCTTGCATAGTCTTCTGAAAAATCTCAAGCAATTCATAATATTAATGGATCTTTAAAAGTTAAAAAATTATTAACTTAATTTGTTTCAAGAGTCAATTTTAATCCTTAGGCATCTCTACCAGAAAACTTAAACTAAAATTACATTCAGTAAGTCATGGAGCTATCTTTTAATCACTTACAGGCTTCTCTTTCTTTTTCTATAATATTTTAATATTTCAAACATTCCAGTTTCAACTATTTTTTTCAAAGTGTCAGGATTTTAATTAAATAATAAGCGATGGCTGATACTTTTCAATTAGAAAGTCAATATAAATGAAAACTTAAAATAAAACCATCCCCAGAATCAAAAATCTTAAAAAAATCTATTTCCTCTGAAATTTCATTCAAATTAAAACAAATCCAATTAAATCTTCCAATCATTCCTTCATGCATCACAAAAAGCTATAAAAATGTCCTCTCCTCAGCCGCGTCATCTGAATCCAAGACTTGAGCCAACAACTTCAAAGCCAAATTTCGAGTTGACAACAGGAAATTTCACAGTTTTAACTCTTTCAAAAGAAGCCCTTGAAAGAGCTAGGAAAATGTTTGATTCTCCTTCAGTCTCGCAACAGATCAAAAGTTCTGACGTTTCTCCAGAAAATTGTATGGAATCTAGTCCAGAGTCGATATCAAAGAACTCGATTCAGTCTGGAGCTTCAAATCATTCGAAGTCTGGAAATCATTCAAACCCGTCAACGATTTCGAAAAATTCACAGATATCTGAGAATCAGAAACTTTTTGAGAGTCCCAGTCAAACCACAGTCCAAACAAAAGAAGACAAAGAAAAGCCCACAGAAGAGTTAGACCGAAGAGGCAACAAGATGATCGGAGTAAAAGCAGGGCTGATCCGTCAAACCAGAGGCGAGCTTTCCTACGGAAGCAGCATCCAACCCAAGTTCGTAAGCACCGTAAACAGTGCAAAACTCGCAATGAACAGCCTGATAAAGCGCCGTCCAGAGTCGCCTTCTAAATCTTCAGCTTCAATAAAACCTGAGCCAAAACTTCTTCCAAAATCTCAAAAAGGTTTCCCAAATCTTCTCGAAATAAACCAAAATAAAAACCCAAAAGGCTTCTGTTCATCTTTAGGACTACTCGTAAAAGCTGAAAATGCTGAAAATTTCATCTTCAAGTGCAAATGTCTCAGCAACACCTGCAGTTGCTCAGAGAAAGGACTGAGTTGGGAAGATTTTTACGATTTTCTCGTAGAAGGTGGAAAAAAGGTCTCGAAAGAATGGGTTAGAAGTCATTATCGCATGATTGTTTGGAAATATGCGAGTTATGAAAGAAAACTAGAAGCTTGTGAAGGGATTTTTACTGTAAGGAAAGTTTTAGAAGGACTTGAAAAGCGTTTTGAAGTAGAAGTGATTCAAGGGAAAAGAAGTGTTTTAAGAAGAATTGTTGAAAAAGATGAGGTGCCTTATAAGAGAATGGTACTTTGCATTGCGGTGATTAAGAACCTCGGGAATTTCTTTAATGTTGAATTGACTGACGGTTGGTTCAGCGTTTTTACTGAGGTTCTGCCGGATTCTTTGTTTTTTCCTTTAGTCCAGCGGAAGGTTTTCTTCCAGGGTTTAAAAATCGAGGTGTTCGGGTGCAGTCTTCATGAAAATAAACTCGTCTTGCCTTACAACTCAGTCAGAAGAGCTGCTTGGTACCGTCCCCTGGGCGAGGTAGGTTCAGGGATTCCATTTCCAGTGAGCATCTCTTCTACAAAAGAAACAGGAGGGATAGTCTGTCGTCTCACAGCTTACATTTCTCGTATCTATCCATTGCTTTTCCTTGAAAACAACTCAATAAAAAGTAAATTTTCATCAAATGAAGGAAAACTCTGCTTTTTTGACTGTATCGTCAAAGATGGCCTTGTGGACTACTCATCGAAAAAAGTCTCTTCCGCGATGGTCACTTTTAAACACAACTCAGTTGAAATCTATGAAAGTCTTAAACTTGGTTCTTTGGTAAATCTTTACTTTTTAACACCTCAACCTAACCCGAATCACAAGACAAGCAACAGAAGATGCTTTGTTTTTAACCAGAAATCAAAAATTTCTTTTGTGAAGAAAGAACGAAAAGATATGATTAAGATCAGAAAACTTGTTGATAATAAAACAAAGGTTGTGAAGGAAGTCGATGCTATTGGAATTGTTACTAGTGTGCAAAGGACTTCTAGTAATGAAGTTTTTGCTTTGAGTCTTGCTGGGGTGAATGGAAATTTGAAGGTTTTAGTTCATAATCCTAGTTTCTTTGGAAGGGTTTTGAATATGATTGAGTGCTCTACACTTAATTATACAAAGTATCTTGCCTTTCTTAATGTTTTTGTGGAAAGTAAGAAAGGACCTGTTATTGAAATCAAGACTTCGAATTATACTGAAATTGTGCATAATAATTTTCCTAGTCATATGATGCATCAGTACACTCAACTGAGAGATCTTAATATGAACACGCTTTTGTCACATCGGGAAGAATGTGATCATTTTGGATGTGTTTGTGGCTTGGAGTAGGACTTGGTTACGGATAATGATTAAAAATAGATTGTTTATAAAAATAGCATTTTTCTTATTTACTTCAATTCTTTCTAGGTGCTTTTAAAATAAATAAACCTAGAAATCATCAACCCCTTTAACATTCAAAATTATCTTCCACTTAAAAAAACTCTAAAAGCCTGAAATCAGTCTTTTTTAAGCCTTATCTGGGTAAACTTAATCTAATATCCTCCCTGTTCATCCTAAGAACAGCCAAACCTTCACAGCCTCTTCTCTGCTCACTTAAGACCTTTCCCGAAAACATTCCATTATGCTCTTCAAACAACATGAACATCACTCCATCACAACTCAAATTCTCCAAAGCAAAAACCAGGAGTTTATCAATAAACTCTCTTCCATTCTCTCCTCCAGCAAAGCTGCTACTAATATCTTTCCTTTGTTGACATTCCAGGTACTCTTCAGGACTAGTGATCACATACGGCGGGTTACAAATAATGACATCAACTTTTCCTTTAAGCGAGAGACTTTTAAAGACATCTAAAGTGACCAAGTCAAATCTTGAGCATTGATTAGCAAGAAGAGTGTTTCTTGCAAGTTCAGTCGAGGCAGGGTTGATATCCACTCCAAGAAAAAGACTAGAAAGTGTTTTATTCATGCAGAGCGAAGTGAGAACAGCACCTGAGCCGACTCCGATTTCAAGAACTAGGCCAGGGTTGAGGGTTTGAATGAATTCCAAGTCACTGGCGATGGAATCAATGAGAAGAAAGGTGTCTTGTGACGGGGGGTAGACTTTTTGTCTGTCGGTCTTGGTGATATGTTTCAAGTTGACTGACATTCTTTATAGCTATCCTAAACCGTAAGTCAACTTCACAGCGAGACAGTCTCCAGTGACGAACTTCAAGTCAGCTAAGGTGGTATTTTCTAGTTCTGACTTCCGTGTTGAATGAACTATTCCCACAGGTTTAATCTCGTATTTTCCATCTAAATTCATACGAATAAAGGAAAAAGTCATCTCAGCGTCTCTTCTTCTTGCACCCACTAGATGTTCTTTAATCATTTCAACCAGTTCTCGAAAAGTGACGTCTTTCCAGGTGTAAAGTCGAATTTCATCAGATTCTTGAAGATCACTGCGATTCTTCCAACTGTCAACAGTGTGTTCAACTCCTTCTTTCCAAACAACTCTTAAAAGAAAAGGACAGGTGTTATTTCGATCAATAGGTCTCCTTGCCATACTTATTACTTATTAAGCAAGTTCTTTCCTTTTCTTTTTCCCTGTTCAGGATTTTTCTTATCTTTCAGCTGATTATTGACGACTTGCAAAGAATTTTTTACTTCATATAAACTTTTCTTTAACTCTGCAACTCTTTGACTCTCGTTAAGCACTTCTTGGGCGAAGATATTATAAGCGCTAAGACAAAAACTCTTCGGATTTGAAAGATTTTCTAGATTTGCCTTAAAAGTTTCAATTATCGGGTGAGAAGCAGGAAGAGCATCATTGTAAAGTTTAGAAAAATTCCTCAATTTTCCCTCTTCGCTGATGTTTTCAGGTAAAATTTTTCCTTCCATGACTTTTTCTGCTAGTTCGAACTCTCCTGCATTGGAACAAGCGAGAACAGCTTTGACTTTATTGCAAAGGCCGATAATGTTTTTCCACTTTTTTAACCTTTCTGACCTGTTTGCGAAGATGACTCTTAAAACATGTTCTTTGAAGAAGAGTTTGAAGGAGTCTTGCTTTGGAGAAACTTGTAAAACATCGAGATTTAAAGGAATTGTTTTAGATTTCAAAGGGTTGCATTTTTTTTTTTCTTTTATCAGGGCTTTTTTAAAGCTGAAGTAAGTTTTGCTTAGCATGTCGATTGAAGATGATGAAAGTGAGTAGATCAGTGATGGTTCTATTGCCTTGCACTGAATTTCTAGTTCTTTTTGGAAAAGGACTAGTCTTGAGTTGACTAGAGCTCCTGGCCGGATGACGCAAAGAACGATTTCTTGGGGAAAATTTCCGATTTTCTGACAGTTAACTGGAATGTTTTCTTCACTTTTCGAGTACTTCAGCTGCCCGTCAGGTGTTAAATAAGGAAAAACCTCGACAGTCCTTTTCAAGCCGTTTACTGAAAACAAGTCGAAATGACGGTCGGAATAATCAAGTCCTTCTCTTTGAGTCGTCTTGCCTAAAGTCCCAAGATCAGCAATGTCTTCTTGAATCTTCAAAAACTGGAGGTATCGGTCGTTGATTGTCACTGAAATTTCTAAAGTTCCGCTGATTAGAACGAAAACTTCGTCGCAGATGTCACCAGGACGAAATAAATATCTGCCTTTTTCAAGTTTTTTGGAAATCATCATGAATGGCAACTCGTTGAATACTCGTGAAGGAAGATTTTCGAAGGAATTTGAAAATTTTAAACTTTTACAGATGAAATTCTTGGTCCAGTCTGAATAGTGCTCGCAAAATTCACGTAGTTTCGGGATTATGTTTGGGTTTTGGTTGGATAGTAGGAAAAAATCGCTTTTTGATAACTCTGCTAGTGTTGAGTAACCTTCTGAGATGCAGGTCGCTCTTCGGTTGCCTCCGTATATTAGAGATAGTTCTCCGAAGTGAGAACCTGGCTGTAAGTAGCAGACTTTCTCGATTTTTTTCTTCTCGTGATTGAAACTTGATACTTTTATCTCTCCAGCAATAACAAAATAAAGACCTCCAGTTTCCTGACCTTCACAAACAACCTCTTCCTCATCTTTAGCAAAACGAATTTTGATCTTATCCAATAAAAAAGTAAGTAAATTATTTTCAGATGAAAAAACAGGATTAGTAGATAATATCGGGTCATAAAGAGCCTGAGCAATTTTCAGCTGAATAGAAGGTGATACAAATTTTCTAAACGTTTCATGTTCTTCATGACTTCTAAGAAAATTTTGATTTTTGATGATTCTATTTAAAATCTTGTAAAGCAAATCTTTAGGAATTCTAAGATTTTCCAAATTAACCCTTGCTTCATCTACAATTTGTTGATGAACAGCTTGATCTTCATTCATCTCCAAGATAATCACAGCCATTTCTCCAAGAAGGACTGCCATTCCAATAGCTCCAAAGACAATAAGTGCACTTGCAGTTATATACTCTGCCCTAGTCGTTGGACTCACTTCATTTCCAAGACTAAGCCAAACTCCATAATAAAAGCAAATAAAATACTGAGATTTCAAATCCATGTGAAAAACTTCATCAGTTTCTTTATACCAGGAAATTAAAGGTTTCCACTTTTCTTCTGAACTGATGACAACGAACCAGATGCATGCACTGCAATGAACCCAGAAAATGATGTAAGCAAGAAGTTCAAATATCTTGACTACTGACTTCTGAGTTGCACTTGCCTGCCAACTTCGAATCACTTTAGAGGACCTTGACAAGTTCTTTAGTTTTAGAAGGTTTATCAGCCAGGCTGCTGTGAAGAAAGGTGATGATTGCCCGAGCAGGTAAAAAACGAGCAGGTCAAAGGGACAGAGACAGAAAAGGTCAAAAAAGAACCAATGCTTCAGATAATGCTTGGAAATTAGTCTTAAGGACTTCGTTTCTCCTTTTTTATCGATGAAAGATGTGAAAAAGTGGAAAATCAGATCTAATGTGAAAATACCGTCGATTGCCACGTTTAACCAGATATATTCGACTGGGAAAGAAGGGTCGAAAGCGATTAAAAAAGGGATGAAACCTAGAAGGTAGGTGCAGAGAATCAGGATCAGCACGTTCCAAAGATTTTTAAATCTTTTGTGTGATCGGATCAGGCAAAATTGAGAATTTTCTTTTGGAAGTGAGATGAATTCGGCTGCTGAGGAAAGATATCCACCCATGCCTTCGTCCGATGTTTGGTTTTTACTGTGGGTTGGAACTTTTGTCGTGTTTTTGAATTGAAGAGCGTTTGAAGTAAAAGAGTCTTTTCCAAGATTCATTTATAAATTAACTTGATTGAATAGTTTAAAATTAGAGTTTTGAAATTTTTACAAATGATTAATGTTTTTATAGGTTTTTTATGGGGAGAGTGCAGATTAAGATTTGATTTTGCTTTGAGGTTAGGGATTGGAATAAATTATCGATAATAGTTTGGAATGATGTCGGAAAATAAATAATATTTCAAAAGTATCAGAAAAAGTCGAATTTGACTTAAAAAAATAAATGAACAAATATTATAGTTAAAATAATCGAATATTAGAAAATATTCAAGATAGGATTATTTATTATATCAAATTCTTATAATTTATACTCTGCAATTTTACAAATTAATAATAAAGTTTCCATTTTTTCAACTTACTGATATAAAATCAGTATGAATATTTTCATTTTAGCTCTCAAACTCGCCAAGTGTGCGAGATACCACTGCGATCAGCACGTAATTAAGATGATTCTAGAATCTGCTCAAATGCTCTGCACAGCTGTTCTGCTTTCGGGTGGTAAAGCAGGCTACAGAATGGTTCATGCAAAACATCCATGCACTTTATGGGCTTTGAACAGTTTATCCAACTGGCGATGGCTACGTGAGTTGGCATACGAACTAAACAACGAATACAAATTCAGATACAATCGCGAAGAAGACCACAAAAGCGTCCAAGTAATAAAAGACTTAAAAGAGCCTAAAATACCTGATCTTGGGCTAACGACCTTCGCCCAGGCGATGCCCGAAGAGTTCAAAGACCCTGACGCGGTTCAAGCATATCGAAAGTACTACGCTGGAGCTAAATACAAGTTCGCAACATGGCGCAATCGAGAAATACCTGACTGGTACATCGAATTAAGAAAGAAAATGGGCGGAAATGCTGAAAAAGAAGTCGCCTTGTTACTTGACCCGGACTTTATGAAAAAGAAGAGAAAAGCTGCAAAGGATGAAAAGGAAAAAATCAAGGCGGAAAAGGAAAAAAAGGGAAAAAATACTGGAAAGGCTAAAGTTAAGAAGGAAAGATCGAAAAGTGTCAAAAGTCGAATTGAGGAAGAGGCTGAGATGGAGTTGGATGAGAGTGAAACTGAAAGTGAAGGGGAAATCAGTGTTTATAGTGATGAGGATCAGGGTAAAAAAAATGTTGGACAGAGCAGAGGAAGGATTACAACCAGAAAAGTCACTCGCTTGTTGGAAGCTGAGAAAAATACTCAGCAGAAACGAAAGGTTCAGGCGAAAACTACAGCGAAAAAAATTAAAAATAATTAAAATTATTTGAAATTAGGGTTTAAAAGAAAATTGAGATAAGGCTTGTTGATGTTTCTATGAACCTCGATATTGACCTACATAAACATAACTCTACCCAACCTCAAACTTTCAATAACCTTAATTCCTTTCATAAATCACATAAAAATCCTTCAAATAAAATCGACATGAACATCTGCAAGCAACCATCACATAAATCTCATCGAGTTCTAAAACTTCGGCGAAAACTTCACAAAAACGAGTTGACTTCCGAGCCAAATCAAGACTACCTCCTAGAAACATCAGGCGACGTGCGAAGCTTTCTCAGCCCTCCACACATTCCAGTCGCTCCAAACAACCCAATGGTTTCTAAAGTGAGAAGTCTTAACATGGTCGGAACTTTATCCAATGCGAAAAGTCCGAAAACTGACGACACTATTCATCGACAAATGAGTCGAAAACCCACTTTTTCATTCACACTGAGAAATCAAAACCGCTCAAGTATTTTGATTTCTAAAGAAGACTCACAGGCTCGGTTCATTAATGTCATGAGCAGGATTAATCAGGCTCTGGAAAAGGCAAAAGTTGAAGATAGGGAAAAATTTTCACTTTTGACGAATAAGGAACGGAAAATTTATAGCAAGCAGTCTCAAAGTATTGATGCGATTTTTAGACCTAATTTTGAGAAAAATGAATTGAAAAATGAGAAAGGTATGTCTTTGAATGAAATTCCAGTTAAAAGTAGGAATCGTGATGTGAAGTCAACGAATTTCAATGGAGTTGATCAGTACTTTTGGTACATGTCATTAAGAGAAAACCGTGACAGCGAGCACATTGAATCTTACATGAGAATCGGCAGTGAGCTCAATGGTCTCTACACAAAAGTCAAGAAGCCAAACCCAAAATTCAATTCAAGCAAGAGCGTTAAGTTAAAAAATAAAGACGAATTAGTAGTGATCGGTAACAACAAGCTTAAAATGGAAGAAGAAGCCGTGAAAAAAGTAGGTTTTGATTACTTGAAACCAGAGCTCCTAGTCCTAGACTCCTTCTACAAAGAAGAAACCCTTGCTGAGAACTACGAAACCGTTCACATGGAGATCTCCCACGATTGCTTATCAATAAGTCGCATAGACAATTAATGCATAATAATTAACTAGTTACTGTGGAGGCTTGGAAGCTTCTAAAACAGTAGACCCGAGTTGGTCATCAACAACAAGCAACGCAAACTTATCAACAGTTCCCAAGCTATCAGTATTAAGCGAGACATAATCGAATTTTCCCCTGATATCAGTATACCCGTCCTTATAGAACTCAACTTGTCCTCCAGTCCTCCTGACAAAAGCTTTCACGTAACACCCAGGCCGGGGTTTGTGTTCCTTCGACATGACTTTGACGACGCCAAACCTTTCCACCAGGTTCACAACAAGCAAATGTGAAAAGTAAGACTTTGTCACTGTACTTGTCTTGTAGTCCACTTCAATCAACACGTTTTTCCCTTTAAACTCTTCCAAAGAAAAAACACGATGACTGTCAGTGAGTTCTAAACTTATTTGAGTATTCGGCTTGACATAGCTGAAGCCTTGCACGTCTTTAATCAAAAAAGGAGTTTTTGAAAATAGCACTTCAAGATCGATTTCATAAATGCGAACTACACAACTGCTCACATTTTCATAAGTTAATGACAAGGAATCGTTTTCCACTGTGAAGTTCAAACTGGGCTCTACTTGCTTTGAAGTGAAAACAACTTGCTCTTCACTGTCGATCTCTTGAATGAGTTGTCGCACTTCAGCGAATAGCTTGTGCCATGTCGGAACCGGGTGATTTTCATAAAGTTTTGAAATGTCCTTCGCCTTGCCCAGGTCCAGGTAACAGGTGAGGTAGTCGAATTGAATCTGAAGGTCATTGAAAGCAACATGTTCATTTGATGGAGTCAAAGTCACTCTTGAGTAAAGTTCTTTTGCTTCTTGGTACCTTTCTTGGTAAATGAAGTACTGAGTGAGACATAACAGGTCTGAATTGTTGAGACCTGGCTTTTCTGATAAGAACTTCAGGTACTGGGTGTAAACTTCTTTGAAACGCGTGTTTGTTATGCGCTGGTTGCCTCCTAGACGATAGGCTCTCGCGTTCACCAACGGGTCGAACTCGGTATGTCTGAAGTCTTCTCCTTCAGTCGATACAAGAGAAGAAGAGAAGAAGTACCCGAGGATTGAACGAATATAAGAGTCATTCATGAGATACTCAGAAACACCCACAGAGTCCTTATGAAAGAAAGCGAATCCCCAGAGGTCATAGTTAAAAACTAGTTTTTTTCTGTAGATCTCGACAACACTTTGCCAGAAGGTCTGATTTTTCATCATCCAGAGAATATCGTAAAGAGAAAAACCGTTTGAACTGTCTTCTAAACTGTTTTTCTGTAAAAAGTCAAGAATTAACTCTTTTTGTCCTCCGATGATCAGGTCTTTAAATGACTCGAAATTCGTTGCTTTGTATAAGTCTTGGACGTGGATTGTTTTTTCGTTTACTACTGCGCAGATTTCTTGGTTAAAAGCAACGTTGCCGGGAACATGGGTAAAGTCACCGCTGAACGGAAAGTAAAAGAAAATGTAAATGCTTCTTGTGGTGTAGGGCTTTAATGATACAAAGTGGGTCTTGCTTGGAATTTCAGGCTTCAATGAAATGCTGCCTTCAGGTGCTTGGGTTAGGACTGTCAGTTGTAACTGGTTTGCTGTGGTGTTTGTTATTGTGTATGAACAACGGTAGATCTTTTCTTTTACGAATTGTTTTACTTCTTCTTCTGATAGTTCGAAATAGTTGCAACCCATGAATATCAGAGGGTTTAGGTTTAATTTGGAATTTCCGAGTTCTCGGTAAAAGACTAGTACTGGGCTTTCACAGGTTAGTGACCACTCGTTATCAACAATTTTAATATTAGGGCGTGATGCACGGCTCTCGATTGATGCGAAGGTAAAAGCCAGAAGAATCTCAGACTCACTTGAGAAACTGTGAATTATTGACTCACTTAACCAAGGAGTATTGTTCAATAGACTTTCTGAGATTTCTGAGTAGAGCTGCACTGAATCTAAAATTGGGACTGATTTACTGTTGTAATAATAAGTTTCTTTGAATTCTTTTGTCTCGTCAAGCTTTTTGTAGTACTTTGGAAGGGCTTGACGATCGCGCATTGCTGAAACTCTGCTTTTCTTTTGACGAAGGGAGTCATCTGATTCATCATTCTTATAACAGTACATTATTTTTGGTCTGGGGATGTCTTCATCTTCATCTTCACACATCATTTCAGCCTCACACATCATTTCAGACTCACCACCACCACCACCTCTCCCTCCATAACTTGCACCCTCCTCAGACGAAGACGAAGACTTCAAATCCCTCCGATTATCCCTTCCAGTAGAATTAGCAGAAAGTACAGCTTGAATTCTTATAATCCTAACTTTTTCATCTAATTTCTGAGCCTTAGCCTTATCCTTCAACATATTAACCACCCTCTTCGCCAAATCCTGATTATTTTCCTTGATTCTTTCAACAAGCAAGACCATTTCCAATAAGTTCATCTTAACAATTCTATCAAACCTTTCCTCTTCCTTCAAATCAAAGCCACAAAGGAACCGATCAACAAAGTCCTTCTGCATTTTACACAAAACAAAAGGTTTAACAACCTGTTCAAAGAACTTCGGATCTCTTTTATAAATGAACAAATTAAGTTCATGTGAAACAAACTTATCAAAACTTTCCTTTTTCTTCTCAAAGCTAAGTCGATGCCAATCAGCGACCAAGTCACAAAGTTCGAAATTATTTCCATATCCACATGTCTTTGCTAAAGTCTTCACAATTTTCATTAAATCAGAGAAGTTATCAACGACTTCTAAAGAAGTACTGTTAAAATCTTGAAGTTTCATCGTTTCTCCTGGAAATACTGCCCGTGAGTTAAAAACTTCAGTTGAGTCCTTCGCTGAGGTTTTGAGTCTTAAGTCTCTTACAGAGATTTCAGGGCAAAGGCTGATATGTTTAAATGCGCTGCTTGCTGAGTTATAAGCAAAGGCAATGAAATTGTAAAAATTTCCTGGAACTGAAAATGACGCTCGTCCTTTGGTGACTTTACTTGAGAGAAGAACTGCCGGGTTTGTCAAGAAGTCGAATGGGATTGAAATTCCTTTTTGCATGATAACGTCACGTCTTGGGCATACTGATCGATTAGCGGACTGCATCATGCAAGCCCTTTCTAAGCTTTTGTCTTGAAACATGTCCCCGGGGCGAGCTTGCTGGGTCTCTGTCTTGGTGTCTGTCATGAAGAATCTTTTGAGAAGTAGCTGAGGCTTGTCAAGGGTGCTTCCAATGAACCTAGAATGGCTTTTTCTATCAATCACGTATTGATACTCCTCGTCAAGCTGGGCACTTGGCAGGTACATGTTTTTTGAAGATGAAAACTGGAAAGTCTGGGAAACTGAAGGCTTGTTGAGGCTTAAAAGACTCGAAAAAACTTGAAGTAAATCAGGTGAGAAGAAATTGAAAAAATAGCCAAAAACTACTGAGTTTTCATCGAATTTTCCACTTAGGTCTACTAGAACTTCACTTGGTTCTCTTGTGATTGAAGAAATTCCGATGGTCTGGTAGTCTTCATTGGTGACTTCAGCTTGTTTGTCTTGAAGGATAAAGTGACGGCCGAGGTGAAGACCTTCGAGAACTTCAACTTGAATTAACTCACCTGACCTGAACTGAAGTTGATAAGAACCTGCTGGAAGGTCGTTTAAAACAATGCAGGAAGTTTCTGCTTTGAATGGAAGTTTACTTGTTAGGTCTTCGATTAAGTAGTTTTCAGAAAATGAACAAAACCAGAGGTTATTTGAGTGGAAGGAAGAGGGAGCCACGGGAAGTGAAAATTCGTCTCCTTCGCAGAGACGGATCAGGCTGGGGTAGTTTATTTTTTCGGTGAAGGATGAAAGATTCCAATCGTAGGACTCGCTTGATGGGTCTTTTTTTACTATAAGGGTTAAAATTTCGATGTTTTCTAGACTACCGAGATGTATTTGACCTTTTTCATCTGTTTGGAGCTTTTCAGTTGATAGGGTGGATGTTAGGGAACTTTTGCATTTCACTTCAACTATTTGTTTGCAGATCGGCTCTCCGTTTATTCCTCGCATTTGGATTAGGAACTGGTTATCTATCCTTGTCAGAAATGCACTGCTGACCACGTTGCTATTCCCTAAAGAAGGATTAACATCCAAGGTAAAATCACTCCTCAAATTAATCTTCTCATCCTCCACACTAACAACAACCGCATTAAACTCAACCATAACCCTTTTCAAATTCAAAGGAACTTCAAACATCACAGGGATAGCATTAGCTGCATCAGGTACTTCCAAATCACTGTAAACTTTTTTAGACTGCACATTTTCAGAATCAACAGTCGTTAAAGTGACTTTAGACTGAGTGATTAACTCACTGGGAGCCCTGATGCCATTGACATAAAGTACAGGCTTGACAAAGAACTTGCAAGTCGTCCTAGCGACAAGCTGCTCGGAGCTGATTAAAAACGCAGTCTTCAACTCATAGTTTTCCGAGCAATGACTGAAATTTTTGACAAGTTCGTAAATTTCCCCATCAGTCAAGACAAGAGGCTTGGAAGAAGGGACTCTACAGAAGGGAAGACTTATGTGTCCATCTTCTGGGTCGACTTCAAAGAAACGCCCGTCAAGGTAGACCCCTCCAGTTTTACTTACCTTGTTATTTTCATTTAAAACAAAGACCAGATGACCTGAGATAGTTTCTTTTGCCACATATCTCAAACATCCTTTTTTAATAATCACTCGACTTTTTCGTCCATTTCCAAAAAACTCAATAACAAAAATTCCTACTTTTTCAGAAAGTTCTGGAAAATCAAAAGTTTTTACTGTTCGAATGGAAGGTCCTTCCAAGAACTCAAAAATCTTTTCAAAGCTGGGGACAAGGCCGTTTAATTCAATGTTAGAGTCGATTTCTTTAAGGTTTTTCAAGTAGTAACTTTTAGGATTAAGTTCTAAAACACGAAGAGTAAGTCTTGGAATGTTTTTCACATTCATTCGGAATGAGACTTGGTCTGTCCTGGTGAATTCTTTTGGGTTGTCTGGGAGTGGCTCAAGTTCAATTGAGGTAAAAATCGGGTCTTTTGAGTATTTTTCCAGATTTTCAATAGGCAGGCCTTTGAGGATCTGAGTTTTGACCATGATAGGTTCGAAGTAGTTGAATTTGAACAAGTTTTTAAACTTTTCGATGAGGTCGAAGGATTTGAAGAGAAAAGCTGGAATGAAGTGTCGCAAAAGAGAATCTTCGTCTAAGGACCTGTCGTCTAGGAACTGCTCGTATTGGGTTAAAGACTTGTCAGTTGGCTTTTCGTCGATGTACCAATTAGACGGACGCCGGTATTTCAAGTACTTGAAAAACCAGGTCTCGTCAACGATTCCTAGTTTTTTTTCAAGGGATAAAACGTTTAAAAAGGCAACTGTTCTTATTGAATCTGGAAGATTATCGTCACCTTCAAAGGTAGCGGCTAATGCTTTGAAATACTCGTATTTTTGATCGTCTTTCATTGAGGTTGGTTTGCAGAAATACTCTTTTTTTAACCAGGCTCGGATAAAACTACCGTTTTTCCAGATTTCTTTGTCTTTTGATGAGATTTCTGATAGTTGATTCAGGGACATGTTTTTAAAGCACTCGGTCTCTGAGAAACCTCGGTTTGATGAGAAGAATTTCAGGAATCTTGAGGAAATGTTGGAGTATTTCCATAATTGGCCTTGGGAAAGAATTTTTCTGAAGATTTGGTCTGTGGTCTGATCTAGGTTTATCAGAAGTTTACCAGAGTCAGTCAAAGTATTAAAAACCTTTTCAGTTTTGCAAGCCTCTTCTAAGTTAACAGGACTTTCAGTTAATCGACTAGGAAAGGTCTCAATTTCCGAAGACTCAATGTTTCTCGGAGCCTGATAATCAAAAGTTTTTCCAAGTGTGGACTGGTTTAGCTTCGTTAGAAGCTCAGGGTCTGGAGATCTATCATAAGTCTTCAGCAAATGGCGCAATCGAAGTCGTGCTGAAAGATTTTCGCCATCTGAGATCGACGATATTGCCTCCTCGATTGATGGATCTAAAGGGTCTGACTCGATCAGACGACTCAGTTCCAAATATCGACGGTACTCGGAAGTGGATGGGAACTGCTTTAACGATTCTTCTGAGTGACTAGAAAGGATGTACTGCTCTAATGCTAAAAGCTCTTCCTCTGACATTTTTATTTGTGGTTTGGGAATAGGGTGGAATTTCAAAGATATTGAGAAGATTGAGGTAGTTTCTGTTGTTGAGGATAAAGAATGAAGGTTTTATGGGAATTAGATTGAGGTAGACTTCTGAAATAATCATGTATTTCAAGTTTTAATCTAAGATAGTTGAAGGTTTAGTTAATTAGAGTTTTTATCGCAATAGTGATAATTGTAAGTTAAGAAAGATTAGTTATCGGGTTTTAGTTGAAGGCCATATCTTTATTATAAGAAAATTCGGAGGTTTAAAAATGACTCATTTGTGAGTAAATCACATCCCAAAATAGGGTAAAATTTATTTAATGTTCTGAA
The DNA here is from genome assembly GCA_006503475.1 of Stentor roeselii. Classification (NCBI taxonomy): domain Eukaryota; phylum Ciliophora; class Heterotrichea; order Heterotrichida; family Stentoridae; genus Stentor; species Stentor roeselii. Next base: position 138,391 of record RSEH01000103.1, read on the forward strand.
TTTTTCATATGAGATCCTTAACAATGAATCAAACACTCTCCGAACAAAAAACTGTGCAATTTACCTGAAGCAACTTAAGCATGTCTTAGCTCTATCTTTATTATTTCTCATTATAACAACTAATTCTTCGCTAATAAACGTAAAAACCATGCACGATAATCTTATATTAAAAATCTGAGACTTCCCTGTGAAAATTTCGTACAAATCAGGTTTACTGGAACGCCATAAACTCTAGCAGCTTCATGAAGTGATAAATATATTATTATATGATCCAAATTTTCTTGTGTTGATTAGAAAAATTTCAAATGCAAAATATGTGTTTATTTTTAGTGAATGGTTCTACCAAAGAAATCGTAATCTTAAAAATTTATTAGCCTCAACTCATCAGGATACTGGATATAAGGGCTATTAAAAGCTCAAAAGTGTCATCAATTATCTATTTTTAAGCCAAAATGCTTGGGAAGTACTGAAATGGAGCCTCTTTGAAGGGACAGAAAGTGGTAATGATAAATAAATTACTTATGACTAGTTTTTTATTTTAGTGAACTTTATAGTTCTTTGATGGTTTAGAGGTATGTCAGCGATGAAATGAGTTTTGATAAATAAAATATATTTAATATATTTATTACCTAATTATCCCTAATTTAGGTCCCCAGGTAGTTTGCCATACTTTCTCTTGTTTAGAATTATTTTGTAAATTTTGTAAATTATATATATCAATAGTAGACAACTTATTTGAATAGCTAATCCAATTCCGAATTGCGCAAGAATAGCTTTGTTATCAAATCCAAATTCATTTAAAATTATCGATATCAAAATCAACACAACTGCAACAATAAAGAATACTACAAAATAGTAGATAATCCTGATAATTTTTGATTTGCTATAAATTATAGGAATCCAAGCAATACAATAAATAAGCCAAGATGAAATAACTGAAAAAATAGTATATTTAATTGATTCTCTTAAATTTTCTTCATATTGATTTTTTAATGTAATGAAACAAAGCTGCGATAAAAACTGACAAAATAAAATACATGAAAATATAATAAGAGTATCACCAATTGAAACTGAATTTTCATTTTTTTTGCAATATGAAAGATCTATATTTTCATTCTTTTTTGTTTCCTTTCTATTTAAATTTATTTCAAATTTATAGTTTTCAAAGTGAAATTCATTTCTATCTTTCGAGGATTTCTGAAAATTAGTATTGTTACTTTCTTTTTGCTCTTCTTGACTTTCATTTTGCTCTTCTTTACTTTCTTTTTGCTCTTCTTCGGATCTACTTGGGGGATTATTCTTATTATCATCAATTCTACTGATTTCTTCTTTTTCATGATTCTGATTATAATTTTTTATTTTTCTAGGACAAATATTTGTTTCAATAATTACATCATTTTCAACTTTATTTGAAGATTTTTGCTTATTGCATAAATTTAAAAAAAGTCCTATAATTAGCATGATACTGATCAAAACTGTTATCATTATCACAGAAATTGACATCTTAGAAGCTTTACTATAAATTTCGTCAGTCACAGAAAGTCGGAAAAGAGACGTATGAGAAATTCTTATCCTGATAAGATTTTCATGTTCTTGCTCGAATTCACATTTTCCCTGTTTCCAAGAACTGTCTTTAAAGACTTCACAAGACCACATTTTTTTGGAGTCTTTTAATTTTGGAACTTCGAATAAGACACTAGATGAATTTAACTTCACAATTTGTTCTTCTTCCCAAGAAAGAATTTGATTGATATATGTTCCTGATGTTTTAAATGTAATTTCAACTAAATCTGAGAAGCCTTTATAAACAGGGAATGTTTTCAAGTTTAGATCTATGATTGAATAGTGATTAAAAGGAAGATCTTCGATAAAAACTGAGATGTTTTGAGGTAAAGTGATTGTTTTACTGTTTAAGTTTGAGCAGATTTCTCGTCTTTTGTAAAAAGTCATGTTTGAGTCTTCAAGTGTAAATATTTCATTTCCTGGTAACTTGAACTGGGAATAGACCTTAGCCACTTGATCTGCCATTTCACTTGCAAGTTTGATATAACTTTCATCAAAGTCCCCTACTTTAACAAAGTTTACGCAAAGCTTCCAAATGCTGTTAACTGTCTCGATATAAAGATCTTCAGTGCAATTCTGGATTAGTTTTATGATGATTTGTGAGTATTCTTCTGCTTTTTCGAAATTAATAGTCTCAGGTTGAGTTTGAAGTATAGTTGATATAAGTTCAATAACCACATTAATTTTTTCTAATTCAACAGATCCTTCTGCATAAAACTTGATATTATCCTGATACAAAAAATCGACCTGAGTCGAGTTAAGTTCGAAACTTTCAAGTATTCCAACAGCATAAAAAGATCTTGAATCTTCAAATTGTTGAACCAAGCTCTGATAAAAGCTGACAGGGTCTTCAATCTCAAGTCTTCTGGAATAATCACCAACATAAAACTCTTTATCAAGGTTTTTATTGATAAAACCTCCAAGACTATCACTTACCTTAACATACGCCTTATAAGAGCCAGCAGGTGATTTAAAAGCAGCATTATTTACAATACTCTTTGTTTGAACCTCTTTATAATTTTGCGATTTTCTATTTCCAATCATAAAGTTAAAAGAAAGAGGCAAATCATCATCAGGGTCACTGCAAGAATCAATGTACAACTTATATTTTGTATCAAATGCTTTCCCTGAGCGTTGATCTATATCAAGGTTTTTTTTGCATTCTGGAGCCTGATTCGCATTAAACTTAATAACTGAAAAAGCTGAAAGTTTTGTATCTTCCTCTAAAGCAGTTAATTTAAATTCATAGTTTTTTCCATATTCAAATGCATTCTGATCAAACCTTAATTCAGGTAAATCCGTTGTTTTCAATGAAAGTTTCGGACCTTGAATTTTTTCCCAAAGAAGTTTGTACTTCGTGTCTGAAGTAATCACAGAAGAAATTCTAAAAACTTTACTCGGCTCAACTTTTTTATCTGGTAAAACAATTTGAATGTTTGTTGAAAGACCTTTTTCAATCTTCAGATTTAAAGACTTGCTTGTCCTTCGTTGGTCAGTCGAAGTCGCAACGTTTACAGTTATAAGGAAAGTCTTCCCTGGAGGTAGTTTTTCTGATTTGATGGTCAAGACTGAGCCAGTTTTGTCTGATAAGTCCAGCTTTTTGTTATTCGAGTCAACGCAAGACTTTGCTGATTCAGGATTTGAACAAGTCCAGGAGTAAAGAAGTTTATTATTCGCGTTGTTTGGGTCAAAAGAAGAGCTCGCGTTAATCACCAAGTCGAACTTCGATGAAATTGACCCGTTTTTTCTATCTAAAATCACTTCTAACTCATCAGCTAGTCCTTCCACATCGATTGATTCAGTTCCATTAATCCCTGAAGACGAGAGAGTAACAGAGAACTGGTAATTAAAGTAAGGTTTTAGTGCATTTGCAGGAATAGTTAGTTTTCTTGAAAAAGTATTCAAGTTTAACTTCTGGAAGTTGAATCTCAAGTCATCAGTTTTACTCAAATTCCAGAAATAACTGAAGTTGAACAAAGAGTCGCAACTATCAAGGACTTTTGCCGTCATTTCTAAAACTTGACTCGTCCTTGTTTTAACATTAGTCCCAAGATCAATAATAACTGAAAAAGTCTTTTTCTTAACAAAAATTGTTTTAAAAGTCGCTTTGAAAGATTGCTTGAAAGAGTTGATAATCTCAGCAGCAACAATCAATTCAGAGTCACTTTGAGGAAATAGAATCGAATGGATGGTTATTCTATTTCCAGTTAATTTTGAAATATAAGTCGTAAGGTTCTGGTTTTCTGGGAAAATCGTTGAAGACCATCGAATTACTGGCAAATATTGGTTTGTTCCTTGGAGATTGTCGATGTAATAGTCGAGTGGTGAACGGTTGCATGAAAGAGAACTTGAAGCTGGACCATTCAAGTTCCCTGAAGGAACTGGAGGCGGGGATAAGAATTGAGCACTGAAGTAATAAACTTCTTTCTTACAAGGACTTTTAAAGAGTTTTTCTGTTGAAATTGATAGGTTTGAGTATTGGTCTATCAGGAATCCTTCACCAAAAGTGACTTTTAAGGTAAGGTCTTGTGATGAGCACTTCCAATTCAAACCGAAAGAATCACTTGTGAAGACGGTTTGGTTACATATCAACTTCTCCTGATCGATCACTGATGCGAAAGTTAGAAGAAGAGATTTGAAGTCTGAGAATATCTCAGCTTTTGTGAGGTTTGTGAATGAGCAGGTTTTGCATATTGAATCTTCGAGTGTGAAGCCGATGATGCAGGTAAAACATTTACCGAAATCGTCACATGAGGCACATCCTGCTGGGCACTTCTCGCAAGATAAAGTTGACTGTAGGAAAAAAGATGTACTGCATACTTCACAGATTTGGATAGATTTGCATTTTATACAAGGGTAAATACAGGATTCACAAGTTGCTTGATTTGTTGAGTAAAAACCTTCGAAACAACGGTCGCAAACTTTATTGTCCTGACAGATTTCACATCCTTCGGGGCACTTTGAGCATTTCTTATCAAAAGATAAGAAGAAACCAGTTTTACACTTTAAGCAGACATCAAAAGTGCATGCTTCGCAATTCAAAGGGCAATTATTGCATCTTGAAGGAGAAGTTTCATTATCCAGGAAATATCCAGCAAAGCAGCTTGAGCATGAATTTTTACCTTCTGGACAAGTTAAACAATTAACTCGACATGATTCACATTTTCCATTACTAAGGAAAAAACCTACTTTACATTTATTGCATGAGTCCAAAGTTTCACATAATTCACAGTCTTTCAAGCACTTTGAACAAGTACCCTGGGAATTTAATAAAAATCCATCTATACATTTTTGACAGATATTTCCAGGACACGAGAAACAGTTGGAAGTAGAACAAATTTCGCAGTTTCCATCACTTAGGTAGAGTTTCGAATCGCATTCGAAACAATTGGTGTTTTTGGAGCATTGAAGGCATCCTTTCCTACATGCAACACATTGTTTAGTTTGATCAAGAAAAGTACCTTTTTTACATTTATTACAAGTATCAGGTGTTTCACATGAAAGACAATCTCTCATACAAGTAGTGCAACTTCCATCGATATTTTTAATAAAATTATCAGCACACTTCCTACAATTATTAAAAGATTTGCAATCTTCACAAAAAACAGGACACTTGAAACATTTTCCAGTTTTATCATCAGGAAAATAACCCTTGAGGCATTTTAAGCAATTTTTTGAAGGATCGCATTCAAGACAGAATTCAGGACAATCAGCACAGATTCCGTCGCTATTTCTGATCAGACCGAACTTGCAAATATCACAAGAGTCTTCTGATGAACAGACCATGCAGCCAGGATCTGAACATCCTTGGCACTGCCCGGATAACGCATTTATGAAGTAACCTTGATAGCATTGGTCACAAAATGAGTCGGCATTGCAATGACCACAGTTCAAAGGACATTTTGAACACTCTTTACCTATTTTATAGTATCCTGATGTGCACATAAGGCATTTATCAGTTGAACAAGAAATACAATTCGGAAGACACGCAGCGCATTTGAATGATGAATCAAGATAGAATCCATTTTTACACATTAAGCATTTGGATGAGGATTCACAATAACTACATTGTTTTGGGCAGGATACGCATTTTTTTGAAGAATCAAGAAAATAATCTTCTAGACAGAATGTACATCCAGAACTTTTACAAATGCCACAGTTAGTTGAGCACTTAACACATTGACCTCCTTGGTTTTGAAACCCACTATAACAGCTAAAGCATTCAGTAAGCGAGGAACATTCATGACAATTTGAAGAACATGGTAAGCATTTAGAAGATTTTTCCTCGAAATAGAATTCAGGTTCACAACCTATGCAATAATCAAGTGAAAGGCAGTTTATACAATTCGGAGTACAAAAATCGCAGGAACTGGAGAACGTATTAACGAATCTGCCACTTTCACAAGTGATGCAGACTCCTTTCTCACAAACAATGCATCCAAGAGGACACTTTTGGCATTTTTTATTTTCTGCATTCCATTCATACCCAGAGCTGCACTTATCACACAAGGTTTTATCTTTACAACTCAAACAATTTGGAATGCACGAAGAACACTGGAAGTAAGGGTTTACAAAATAAGTCTCTTCACAAGAATAGCAAGTTTCAGTGTCTCCACATGTTAAACAATTTTCTGGACACTTGCGACATCGATCATTAGAGAGTACATATGAAGAATTGCAAGCTTTACAAATTTCAATCATCGTATTATTCACGCTTTTAAGTTCGCATGCAATGCATCCATCTTTACATTTTTGACAGTAAAAGTCTAAGTCGAGTGCAAATCCATCTAAACATTTACTGCAACTATTTTGATTGACACATGAGCCACAGCCAGGAATTTTAACAGTGCAAGATATACAAAGTCGACTTTTTGTTTCGAGAAAATAGGATTCTTTGCAACTTTGACAATTGTTATTTTTACATATCGAACACCCTGTATTACATGGAACACAAAGAGCTGAACTTCCTATGAGCTCTAAATAGTAACCGTCTTGACATTTTATGCAAATTTCTTTACTCTTGCAGTCGATGCATCCATTCTTGCAAGGGTCACAATCTCCAAATTTATCAACATAATACCCAACATCGCAAGTAATACAATTATCTTTGTTACAACTAATGCAGTTTCTGCCACAGTTCTGGCACAATCCGGCATGGTTTATATAATAATATTTACTACAAAGTAGACACCTTTTTTCTAATCCACATTGAAGGCACATATTAGAACATTCAGAACAAAGCTGAAGTGCCCAGTTAAATTGCAAGCCTTCATCACATTTCAAACAAAAAGAAATATCAAAACATTTTAAGCAACCGTTAGAGCACTTAGTGCACGTCCCTTGAGGATTCAAAAAATAACCATCTTCGCATACTAAGCAGCCAAATCGATCACAATCAAGACAGTTATCTACACATTTAATGCACTCAAAATTTGTTAGTGTATACCCAGGATCACACCACCCGCAATAAAAGCTGGTTAAATTTTCATCCAAATCGTAAAAACTATAACACCATACACAATTTTGAGGGCATTTTATGCATACATGATCATCCATCATAAAACCGTCTAAACACTTATAGCATGTATTTCCTTCACAATCAGAGCAGCCATCATCACATTTCAAGCAAAATTGTTCTTGATCACCAGATGAAGAATTGAGCATTGAAACTGAATAACCTAATCGACAACTTTGGCAAGAATAGGAATTCAAGCATAAATTACAGTCTTGGATACAACTATCACATTTAGAAACGTTAAGAAAATAGCCGAAATTGCAACTTGTACAAATTTGTAAAGAATCACAGCTTTTACAGGTCGCCATACACGAAATACAAGCTCCGCTCTCCAAGAAAAACCCTAAATCGCATACTAAGCAAGTATTTTTATCTTGGCAGTCTCTACAATGAACTGAGCATTGTTGGCAAGTTTTATTCGCAACAAAGAATCCAGTCTCGCACTTTTCGCAAGTCATAGAATCTAAACAACTTTCACAATTTGCTACACAATTTTGACAAGTGCTATTTACATCAAGATAATACCCATTATCACATTGAAGGCATATTTCAAGAGAATTGCAAGAAGTACACCCAGAGGAGCAGAAAAGGCATGATCCACTTGAACTCAGAAAGAATCCTTGATAGCATGTAAAGCATTGAAACTCATCACAATCAAAGCACATATAAGAGCACTTATAACACGCCAAAGCTTCTTCATTCCAGAAAAACCCTGCCTTGCACACTTGACAGTCTTCAGGACTCATACACGTCAAGCAATTCAAACCGCATTCTGAGCACACCTGCCTTGCCATATCAAGAAAATATCCATCAGAACAAGCCACACAAGCATTATTTTCACATGAAGAGCAGCCTTTTCCACAAGCCTCGCATAGACCTTCTTCTGTTAAGGAATAACCAGCACTGCAGATTTTGCATGAAAGTTCATCGTAACAAAAATCACAATTGTTTATGCATGGCTGGCAAAAGATCAGGTCTGGATCCTCTGTTCCTGATTTGACTAAGTGCTTTTCGTCGCACTTTGTACAGATTTTTGGTTGCTCACAGAAACCACAATTTTCCATGCAAGGATAACACAGATTATCAGCTCCCAGGTACAATCGATCAAAACATGTCTTACATCCTTGAATTCCACAAATAGCACACCCTTCGTTACAAGGGAAACATTCTGGTTGCCCTTCAACGAAATAATACCCGATGTCACACTCAAAGCATTCTACATCATCACAATTTTTACAATGATCCTTACATATAAGGCATCTTCCATTATCAGAAACCTTTCCGATCAGGCATTGTTTACATTCTCCATTAGTTTCGCAAATATTACAGCCAGCAGGACAAGAAACACATTTCTTACTAACATAGTTATAAACAGCTCCCTTTTTACATTTTAAACATCCACGTGAATCACAAACATCACAGAGAGAGTCAGAACATTGTATACAAACGAAGTAATTATTGAGGTAGTATCCTGAAAAGCACTTAGAGCATTTCAGATTTGTGCTACAAACTAAGCAATTAAGTCCACAATTTTCACAGCTGCCAGAAATTAGTACAAATCCATTTTCACATTGTTGGCATATTGAAGAATCGATGCACTTCAAGCACTTAAAGCCGCACTCTTCACAGATCGTAGAGTTAGATGCTGGATAATACTTTTTTTCACACTCTAAGCATTCGGTTTGACTAGTACACTTGACACAGAGAGGAAGACAGCTTTCGCACGTTTTTGAAGGGCTGAGGAAGTATCCAACCTGGCACTTTTTACAATATGATGAATCGCAGGTTTCGCATCCTGTAACAGGGCATTCATAGCAGACTTGGCTGCTGCCCAAATAATATCCATTGCTGCAAGTTTCACAAATCGTTAAATCCTTACAAATCGCACACCCTAACTTTCTGCAATACTCGCAAGTCATATCTGAATTTAAAATGTACCCATATTCATCAATAGTCCCAGGAAAACAATAATCACAAGAAGTAGAATTAGAGCACATCAAGCATCCGTTAATGCAAGGCTTACACTGACCGTTCCCATTATCAAAGAAGTAAGAATCACAAGTTACTGAAGCTAAGCTTCTGGATGTCTCTGTTAAAAAGATCATCGAAGCATATAATGGTTTTTCATCGTTTTTCAGTATCAAGGACTTTGCCATGAGGTAGCTTTCGGAGAAAGAATTGAGTGAAAATGGAATGTGAAAAGCCCTGAAGTCTTCATTTGAGCAGAAAGTTGACATTTTTAATGGGTCTCCTCCAATTGAAAAAATGATGTAAAAGCTTGACTTGGGAAGTGTTGAGTAGAAGCCACCCGAGAAACATTCGAAAGGCATTTCTGAAAACAAATCTTTTGGAAGGGTAGCCTCGCTCATACTTGCATTCAAGTCAAGTCTATATGTTTCTCTATTTTCAAATGATTCATAGACCTCAATTGAGGTATAAGACTCTCCGGAATTCAAGGAGAATCTTCTTGTTAGGGTGAAAAGGCTTTTGATTGAATCAGATGAGGTGCACGATGAGAGAAGCAGTAAAAGAAGCAAAGAAATGAGATTGATTCTTAAAAAGACCGGCATTTTATATTTAATTTTTTTTTTCAAAAAATGTAGAACATTGGAATGATATTTCCAATTGGTTAAATATTTGAAAACTGGCAATTTAGTCTCGTGTCAGACTGAAGATTATTATTTTAATATTTTTAGATAGTTTAAGTTAAAATTTTACTTGATGAAGGAAGTTTGAACTCAGTTTTATCTGGTTTTATAGAAGGATTATTTTTTTGTTCATTCTTTTATAAAGTTTATAGTAGAGATTTTCTAAATAAGTGATTAAAACATAGAAAGAAATTATATATTAAAATAAAGTTTTATTTGATAAATGAAGCTAATTAACTTCAAGTCTTAAACAGTGTCCTAAAATCAACTAAGGTTTGATAATAAAATTCACTTTGATATATAGAGGATTCTAAATTTTAAGCTGGAATGTTTTTAGCATTAAACTAGTAGAATTTTGAGTTTGAAGAAAAACTTCAAAGGATTAATCTTTATGATTATAATAAAGATTATTTAATACTTGTTTGAAATTTACTTAAAAATCTTTTGAGTAGGCCTTGAAGGCTGAATTTCAATGAGCAAAAGTTAAATTACTTTAAGTTAATCAAGCTTCTTCAAGCAAAGACTTTTGTTTGCCAATTTTATTTCAAATATAGATATCTTTGATTAGGACTGTTCAATCATCTTATAGAACTTGAAAACGAATGCATTACCAGAAAGGTTGTCGAAAAGAGTAATACACTCCAAATGTTGAATCTAACAGCCTTATTAGTACTGAAAATTTGTAAGTATCCATTTTACCTAACATTTGTAAAAGATTTTTGGGTTTGTTGTAAGAGTGATTTAGCTTCGAAAATTAATTGACTGGTTTAATCACCCTGACATCTCAATAATTTAGAAAGGTTTCTTCTTTGTTTAAGCGTTCCACGCAAATTTTCAAGTAATACTGATAAATTGAAAATCTTTGTTTCCTTCTTTATTCCAGTTTTCTTTAATGATATTAGAATCAATAAAATATCTAGTCTATGCTTGAGAGATAAAAAGTATCACCAAAAATTTTTCAAATACTTAACTTATCACCTAACTAATAGATCCATTCTTGATTGATGTACTAGCTATCTTTCAATTTTCTTGCTTCATCCTTAGCCTGGTGACTTTAGTACTCTTGTTTCTATTTTTTCAGAAATGTTCTTTTGAAATGACCCGACAATTCTTCACTTTGGCTGCAGTTCATTAGGTTTTAATTGTTTTGCCTGAAATTAATGAAGGATTTGTGATTTTCTTTCTTATCAATCATTTTAACATTTTTTCTAGCGGTTTTAGAACTTATCAAGTTGAAATGCTTGTTTTGGTCTATCCGCTTTCTATTTTTATCAGAAAACTCCTATAAAAACTTAATTCCAGATATGTAGCCTTTTTAAACTTGATCGGCTTTATCATTAAAACTACATATGTAGGTGAGTCAGATTTTTCTTCAGAATTTTATTCACAACTTTGAAGTTTTTCGTGTGAGAAAGCTTCTATTATGTGATGGATGATTTAAGAATTAAAGGATTATTTATTTATAATTTAAATATTTTGTTTGAAATTAGACCAGACTTTTGTATATTCTAAGGTTTTAAAACTAATGTTTTATGATTAATAATCTTCGAAGCATCCTTTAATCAATTGAAAGATTAATTCATTAAAATCAATATCTTCTATCAAGAATCCCTCCTTCCAAATAAAAATCTTTCCAACCTTATGAATAGAAATAACAAAAAATTAGACAAAAGTAATTTAAGTTCCTCCGCAATTCTCTTCAATTTCTTATAAACACAAACCATAGAGAAAAAAACAACAATTTTCACCTCTACCCAATAGTTACAGTGATTTTCTTTGGGTTTTTGATTCTCTTGATTAGCAGAAGTGATGCTAGTCGCCAGCAGCCTTCTTAAGAATTTCCTGATTCAACAGAATTTTCTTGTTAGTGTTTCTAGATAAGTCCTGTCCTGGTCTACTTTTCAAACTATTCATGTAAAATTTCAGATTTCCGAGGTTTAAGTAGCATTTTTCGTCGAATAAGATTTTGTCTAAGACCTTGATTCAAGACTTCATTATGCATAATTATTAGATGCACAGAATCTGCATTTTTTGAACCCTTGGGAAATATGAGCTTAATGCACTCTCAGCAGAATAAGTGCCGTTTGCGATAAATGTAAGAACCTGAGGCTTAGCAAGACAGATGCTGCAACAAGAGGACTGCTCGAATCATTCGATATTGATTCGCTGAACTTTAGGAATCTACATATCCTTTGAAGCATGCGTTTTCTGACTTTGACGAAAATACCGTGAAATGTATTGTTTTGAGTGTCTTGACATGATTATTCTTTAGATACTCAGTGATAGAAGAATTTGGTAAATAAATGTTAAACAAGCATGAAAAAAGCCTTTGATACTCAATTATACAAAGATTTGGATACATTAATGTTAAAGAAGCATGAAAACAGCTTTGAGACGGAAAATATCGATAAAAATCCAATTATTAGGTAAATTTCTTATTCAGTCTTCGGATCTAAACAATTAAAACAACATCAAAGGAAAATTCTCAAAAATTTGACCAGAAAGACTCGAACTTGAAGGCAGACACTTACAAATTTCCAGGGACCTGAAATAAAACGAGACTATTCTTAGGCTTGCTAAGAATCTCAAATTTGGGTTTTGGATATGATTGATTTAAATTTTTTAAATGGCTATAAATAATGAGTTGTGCTAAAGAAAATTGCTCTCAATTGGAACTTAAAGCAAAGTGCATCGATTGCCACCAAGTAAGTTACTATTGCCAAGTTCATGCTGGAGAACACTTTAGCTCTTTAGGGCATGAAATTAGAAAGATCAGTCCTGATGAAACCTTGAAATTACGATCTAAACTCATTAAAGAAATGCTTAAGGCTCAAAAACTTTTGATATCGACTGAAGCCAGTAGACTAACTAGAGAAATAAAGTCTGCCTCACAAAATGCACTTCAAATACTGACGAATTTAAGTAAGCAGATGACTTTGATCAATCAATTCAAATCTTTTGAAAAAAACGAGAATAGAGTTTGTAAAATTATTGATTCAGTAAAATCATTATTCAATATACCTGGTAATCTAAAAGAAGAGCCTAACGAACTTGTTGATCCTGTAGGGATTGCTTTAGATTTTAAAACAGCTGAAATTATATTCAGTCAATATGCATCATTTAACCTTGGTGAACCAACTCTGATTACATTATCAACTGATAAAAAACTGGCGTTTTTATGTAAGGCTAATAAGACTGTTAAATAAATTCAGGTGAAAAAGAATAAGATGGTGAAAAAAAACAAGAAAGTAATAAAAAGAAGATGGTTGAATTAAAGAGATTGTAAGTGTTCATTAGGTATTAATGAAAAGGTAATCAAAATAAAGCGAGTATAATAAACAAGAGTAAGAGAAGCAAAGTTTGTTAAAAAAATAAAGGTATTAAAAATGAAGCAAGTAAAAGAAACGAAGGTATAAAAAATGAAGAAAGTAAAAGAAACGAAGGTATTAAAAATGAAGCGAGTAAAAGAAACGAAGGTATTAAAAATGAAGAGCGTAAAAGAAAC